>CM077147.1:28282811-28457818 GCA_039583875.1 Platanthera guangdongensis
TTTCGAAAATACGTCATGTTACATGCAATATCAGGAAAAGGGTTCAACACTAAGTTGTAGATATTCGACGAGATCTACAATTTTCGTGTTGATCCTTTTCCTAAAAATGCATGTACAAACTACTTTGGAATATGCCCAAATTTTGCGCCTTTTTCGAAATACGCCTTTTACATGCAATTTCAGGAAAAGTGTTCAACACGAAAGTTGTAGTATCGACGAGATCTTAAACTTCCGTTGTTGAACACTTTTCCTGAAATTGAATGTACAAAGCGTATTTCAAAAAGGCGCAAAATTCTGGGCATATTTCCAAAGTACGTCTTGTACATGCATTTTTAGGAAAAGTGATCAACACGAAAGTTGTAGATCTCGTCGATATCTACAACTTTCGTGTTGAACACTTTTCCTGATATTGCATGTACATGACGTATTTCGAAAAGACGCGAAAAATTGAGAGATTTTGAGGTGCGACTAGCAAAATAACGGGTTGCGGTTAACAATCACCAAAATCTATTACCTACAATAAAAAGAGTGATTTCCCAATCCCTTGCAAACTTTCGTGCACATAGAAAAATGAGGGATAGAGTATATAACGCTTGGAGGTCTGCGAGCGGTTGGTGTGTCATCATACCAGGGCAATGCCCAAAATTACTTATCCAAAATTGTTTTTACTTATCCACTATTTGACTACTATATCAAAGCACACATAACATTCATAAACATAAATAAGTACATGTAAAGTACTTAATATCATATAGTTAGAACGATATTTGTATTAATCATATGTCTTCATGTTACATTACATTTAACAGGTAAAATATGGTTAACAGTTACAAATCTGCGAGTACTTTAAAGACAACATTACATTGTTTTATGGCAGGCTAATCTTCAAAGAATTTTGGATAAGTAGTTTTGGGCCCGTTGAACTTGTCGATCTTGGGCTACTTGTACCTTTGAATTAAGTTGTTCTCATCATCAAGATCTGAGAATACTTCTTTGATCTAATCTGCAATGATTACTTTTCTCTTGTTTGTAATCCTGGTTGTTGTAAGTCTTTTATGTGAACCTGATGAATAAGATAACAAATCTACATTTAATAACCAAGCAATACAGAATAGTTAGAAAGAGAATGAAATTTTTTCTTGTAACACCTTAATGACTGCAGACATTGTAAATATTTCTTGTGCTTATAGTTGTACGTTTTGGATGTTACTTTTGCGAAGATTTCCTTGGACACGACATTCCTCGTGTGTACCGTTATCAATTAATGGAGTGTGCGTCGCTATAATGAATTTACATTATCAAATTTCTAATGAATGCAACGACTAACAAAGCTCCAAAGAATCGTTTAACTAAACATTATCAGTCTCTCATTGAAGTTTATACTAAATTTATTTTTTCTAAATTTAAAAACACAATAAATTGAGCTTGAATGAATGATAACTGAAATGCAAAATTTAATTTATACCGTTCTTGGATTCTTACTCATTCTTCATGAGCGCAGAAATGCGCAACAATTGCGACGTCGTATTGTTCCATACAAATTCCACGGCGTCCAAAAAGTTTTCCCACATACAATTGTATCTAAAAGGATCTCAACAATAACAATAGTTATCACAACAATATACTCATGTACAATATGAATTCTGAAGAGTTGTGACCATGTGTCAACTAGTATTGTAGATCCAATAAGCTACCTCTTCTAGTTTTGTATAACTCAAGCAAAACTATTCATGTATAATGGTTTTAAAAAAATCAATGTGAATAGAATTACCTGTAGATGTACTGTTGAGGCAAGAGAGCAGTCGATCCTCAATCACTGAACAAACCTAGGTTTGGATTCATAGATTTTAGGTAGATCAAGTCTGGAGTCAGATCTGTGGTATTAATCGAGCATAAAAAATTCATGGATTGCAGTCCTTCCTGGCCGACGATGGATATGATATCCAGCGGCGCAGTGCCAATCCTTGCAACAATCTTGATGAAGAAGGAGATCCACAACACCCTTGCTCTCGGGATCAGTGAAGAGGAGTGTGTTTTCTTGATTCCACTCCAGCAGAGAACCAAAACAGGAGCAGGCTTCTCACCAAAAGCTGATGACGGGACTGAAGAGAAGATGGGTGCAGTTTCTCCTCTTAGATCACAGAACAGCGGAGTCGTCCGTTTCGCAAAGAAGAAGATGAGAATAGATCGGGATCCACGCCTTGTTCACTGTTAGGCTTAGAATGAAAAGTGGGTTCTCAATCGGGCTTTAATAGGACAAGCCCACAAATTTGGAGTTACCAGATATTTAATGGAGACGATGAATTCTATTAGAACTCCAAAATAAATGAAAAGTAAAACCCCTATGAAATCAATTAGATTTCATGATTATGCCAAATTTTGTGGGAATGGTGAGACCGAGTTCGCAACATGCATTGAGAGACGGGCTCACCGACCTATCACTGGTTTCGATCGTTCGCGCAACTGAACTAACACACGCCGTGGGAGTCTGAGGCTCTATTTGTTTGGGCGTTTCGGTACTCCGTTTTGGGCAAACGCCGCCGGAAGGCGGGTAAACAAATGAACCTCCGGCGGCGTTTGCTCCGTTTCCACCCGCCCGCCTTGAGAAACGCCCAAAAAAGCTCCGTTTGGAGCAGCCACCTCCCCCCTCCATTTCGAACACTCCGTTTCCACCCGCCGGATCGACCCGCCACCGCCGAAACAAATGAAGCCTGAATATACTCAAAATACGTGTACAACTTCACCGGGACGTCTTGATGAATCGAGTCCACCTTACGGGAAATTTCTAGCATTCTCCCACTTGGACTTGTATATATCATAATTTATGACATTCTGACAAAATCTTCACTAAACTTAAGGTTACCAATTAGCGAACGCGATATTGAGTCTGCACCCACATCAATTTGGTCTAATCAAATCATTCACTTTGAATCATGGCGACAACCACATCATTGAGTGGCACGGGACGTTTCGTGGTCACAGCAGTTTACTAACTCAATCAACATGGACAAAGTGTGGTCATATTAAAACATAGAACAACATACAGAAAATATTCACATAAATGTTGTTCTAATTTGGTGGTCAATTAAACTTCTCAAATGAATGCACTAAATCATACTGCGAGAAGTTATTAAGTGTTCAAAAGAAAAAGTATGTCTAACCTTAAAGTTTCAAATTCATGTGTCAAAAAACATACCACATGTCATAATCCAAATGAAGTGTCCAAGGTCTTATGCTCCGACTGACACAAGTCATGAAACTTTGAATAAACCGTGACGTGTCCCTTAAACTCAATGAATATCGAAACTTAATGATATTCCTGAATGAATATTCTTTAATTATAAATAAATTAAGCAAAGTGCAATACAAATGACAGATTACTGAATTAGAGTCTCATGTAGCCTCTTGATAATCTAGTACATCAATTGACTCATTAAGCCTCATATTAATAACTTGCTTTTGAAACACATTAGGGTGAATTCCTTTAGTAAGTGGATCGGCTAACATATCATCTGTCACTAAATGCTCCACCAAAATGTCACCCTTCTTGACCAATTCCTCAACGGTCAAGAACTTAATTTCAATATGCTTAAACTCTGTGATATTTTTATTGTTCATCGAGAACATAACTGTAGAACATTATCACAGTACAACTGGATGGATTCAGCTATAGAATCGATGACCTTCAACTCCGTAATGAAATTTTTAAACCACACTGCGTGAGTAGAAGCTCCAAAAAGAGCGATGAACTTCGCATATATTGTGGATGAAGTGATGAGTGTCTGTTTGACACTCTTTCACAAAATTGTCCCACCAGCAAACTTAAAGATATAACTTGAAGTAGACTTTCTATCATTCTCACACCCGATAAAATCAGAATATGTATGTCTCACTAACTCAAGAATTTAAACTCTATGGTAGACCAAATTAACATTCTTAGTTCCCTTCAAATACCTTAAGACTTTCTTGGCATTCACCCAATGATCAAGTCCTAGGTTCAACTGATATATGCCTAAAATTCCTACTGCGAAGGCAATGTCCAGTCTGGTACAGACTTGGGCACACATTAAGATATCTGCCGCACTAGCATAAGGTATATTCTTCATACACACACTCTCTGTATCGTTCCGGGGGCATTGTGCTAAGCTAAGCTTATCACCCTTAAGCATAAGTATGTCACCAGGCTTACAATCAAGCATGCTAAATCTCTCAAGTACATGCTCGATGTAGGTTTTCTGAGAAAGTGCTAATACATGGTGAGATCGGTCCCTAATTATCTCCATTCTTAAAGCGAAGGATGCTTCTCCGAGATTTTTCATATCAAAATGTTTTGACAAAAATTGCTCAGATTCATGCAATAATGACAAATTACTACTCACAAGCAAGATATCATTTACATAAAAAATTAAGAAGATGTATCTACTCCACTGATATTGATATATATGCAATGGTCTAGCTTCTTTTCGAAAAAAAAAAATCAAAAGAAGTAACTACCTTATAGAATTTCAGATACCACTGTCTAGAAGCATGCTTCAAACCATATAGAGATTTGTTAAGTTTACATACAAGTTGGTCAAAATGACCAGACTTGAATCCCTCAGGTTGCTCCATATAGACCTCCTCGGCAAGATCTCAATTCAAGAATGCGGTCTATACATTCATCTGGTGTAGCTCTAAATCATAATGAGCTACTAATGTCTTTATAACTCCAAAAAAGTATTTAGAGAAAACGGGAGAAAAAGTTTCAAGATAATCGATTCCTTCTCTCTATGTAAATCATTTGGCTACCAGTCTGGCCTTAAACCGTTCGACCTTACCTTTATAGTCTTTCTTGGTATTAAATATCCATTTAGAACCAATGAGCTTACTACCTTTGGGCAACTCAACCAACTCTCAAACCTTATTTAGATTTATAGACTCCATCTCGTCTTTCATCGCATCCCACCACAGATCAATTTGAGGTCTAGACACAGTTTAATTAAATATCACTAGGTCAATCACTTGGCCAATGTCATAATCACTCTCGCCTAAATATACTTCATAGTTTGAGTAAATAACAGACATTTGCCTAAAAGATCTTCTAGCAAGTGGATGAACCTCCTGAACATGCGGAGGAGCCTCAACTGGGATCAGTGGTAAGACCGGTTCCACATCATCCACTTGTTTTGTAACACCTTCATCTGTCATGTAAAATATAACAGAAGATTCGGTCGGGGTCTCACACCATATTCCACGGTCAGTCGGTGGAGTTACTCATTGAAACCATTACATTTACGCATACTAACTTGGAGTGCATTCTAGCGAAAGCAGTTATTTTAGTTTTAGAACACAAATACCAAGAATGCCCACTTGTAACGCCCTAAAACTCGAAAATGATCTGGCAGCGTCTTAAGGTCATTCTGGGGCCTGATAAGGGTCACACGACCTGGGACACAGGCATGTCTATGGTCGTGTCATGCTATGAGTTCGACGATTTTCCGTGTGGTAGATGAAATACATTCGACGATCCTTGGAGGTCGGGCACACAGCCTGAGACACGGGTGTGTCCAGGTTCGTGTCCTGCTCTATATTAGCTGGGCTGTGTCGGGTGAGGAACACGGCCTGGAACACGGGCATGTACTGGTCGACACGGACGTGTCAAATGTTGACACGGGCATGTCTAATCTCGTATCCTGGTCGGGACACGACGGTTTCTTACGTTGCTTGAGGCACACGGCCCTGTGACACGAGTGTGTCAAGCAGTACACAGGCGTATCAAGCAGTACATGGGCGTGTCTGAGCCCGTGTCCTATTCTGCGTTCGACGATCATGTTCAGATCGTGAGACACGACCTGTGACATGGGAGTGTCACACGCCGTGTTCGGCCCATGAAAGTGATTTTCAGGGCGTTTCGTGGTCGTTCATTTCCTTCAAATACGATCCAACAGTCCAGAACTCTCCCTGCTGATATAAAGCCGGGAGTTGAGGGTTAAGCCCTCATTTCTCTTAGGTCTATCTCTTTCTAAAGAGTTAGAGAGTGGGGAGAGCAAGGAAGAAGGAGAAGGAGGAATTCAACCTCCGGTGGAGCTTTGGAGCCCCATGTAAGACCCCCCCCCCCCCCCTTTTTTCTTTTTAAAACACCGGGGTCTTAGGCCCGAAACCGCCGCTTTGCGGTGACACCTTCGTACCCGAGAAGGTCATCACTACAAAACGTCGATCCTGTCGGCCAAATCGATCACAACTGTAGCCAATGATAAAGCAAGTCCATAGAAATCACACATATATAAATAATCTCCATGAAGGGAGTGTCCACAGATACACAAAAATATAAGATCTTGGGCTCATGCCCGGTACATCAAGTCCTCACTACAAATCTCTCAACATGGAAGCAAATACTATAAATAATAATGATCAGGACTCACAGTCCCTGTCATCTGAACTCCGGTACTAGACTGGACCATCTCCATGCGTGCCGACCTCCGGGACTGCTCCTCTATGCTGGGCTCCACGGTCCCCTAAAATGATGTGTTTCGAAAACCGTTAGTCTAAAAGACTAAGTCCTATCATCCCCCGCCCTTTCCCACATGACCCCTAGGCACCGAGCGGGGAGAAGGAAAGGAGAGGACATGAAGGTGGAGAATAGCAAATAAGCAGGTGACAATGAGACTAATCTAGCAGTTCTACAGTATGTATGACAGCAAAATAGGTATGAAAAACTGAATGAGAATGTAACCTTAACTTATATGAAAATACATAAGCTAAGGGATCTTTTGCAGGGCTCATATCGTATAAAAAGTCTCATACCGATTTATACGATAGGGTGTCGGTTTTCTAGCAAGCATAATATGTAATATCAAATAAAACATTTAACTTATAAGCATGCTTGCACGAACTTATAAACTAAGGGGTCGTCTTGCAGGGCTTATTGTATAGAGCGTCTCATACCACTTATGCAACCATGTAGGGCCTATTGTAATACAATTATGCCATGATATGAACATGCAAGTGCAACTCACCCACTCGACTCTGTGTACACAGACCTTTAGTTTCCCCTTTTTGGAGCCGAACCTCCCAGGATACCTCCGTAGTGGCAAACGGAAGCGGTGGGGGCTTGCAGGGCTAGCTCCACGCCACGAAGTTGCACCCGCGTCGCCTCCTTGTCGTAAATGGAAGCGTCCTCCCGCGAGTAAAGGGCAAATGAGAAGTTGTAGGCTTCCCCGCCGATGGTGTCTTGCTCCAGCCAGCTTAGCAGCAGGGTCGAGATCACCGCGCGATTTGACTCTTTATCTCACAGCAAAAGCGGGGCACCGAGCTTGTCTAGGTACTTCTCGCCGTAGCCGAAATTGTGGTGCCCCCTCGGCACCAGCTTCGCGGCAGCTCGCTCCCCTTCCGACGGCCCGAAAGTGTCCGCCGCCTCGCCAGGGGTTTCGCTGGTCGAGGCGATCAAGAGGGTGAGACCCTCAGCCGATTGATCCGTCGGGACCTTACCTTTCCTTTGGCCCACGACGGATGCCTCCCCCGTAGTCTTCGCCTTATTGGGTGGGGGAGGGCTAGGCTATTCGCGACCCGGCCGCTTCTTGGCGGGAACCACCGGGATGTCACGCTGAGCGGCGTCAGCGGCCTGAGCGCGGGCGAGGCCGCTGGAGACGACCCGGGTACTCTCATAAGGGGGGTGAAGAGGAACGTCCCTCTCGCCTGCCAAGGAGAGAAAGGGTGAAGCAAGGGTACAAAAACAATCAAGCAGTGTAATGGCGAGTATCTAACCTCCCCCAGGCGGGACTGCGACGAGGTTATCCAGGTTGTGGCACAAGTACGCGACCTCGAAGTTCTTCCCAGCAAAGAACCCCCACAAGTCGGCTTCATGGCCCCCCAGGCTGGGCGGTCGGTAACTCGCCTCGTTGAGCTGCACCGACGAGAAAGGGACATTGTCGAAGTCCCCCTTGACGAACATAAATTTCTTGAGCCAGTTGCGGCTCTTGTTGACGGTCTCCCGCACCTTGAGGTGGGCGCTGAAGAAGTAGGTGATCCCGTCCCGATTCGCGCGGAAGGAGAACAATTTGCGGAAGACCGCAAGATTGAACTCAACCCGCTCCTCCCGCAAAAAGCAGGCGAACCCTACCATGACCGCCACCGAGTTCGGGGTCATCTGGCCTATGACGACCCCAAAGTACTTCAACACTTGACGGACTTCCTGCTACAGAGTAAGCCGGAGGCCCACCTCAAAATGAGACAGGGGAATGGCGAGCTCATCCCCGGAGAGATCGTTGATCTTCTCCCCTTCTCCGGGCCGCCTCGCTGAGAACCCGAGCGGGACGTGGTCACTGAGGGCGTCTAAGTATTCCCTCTCAGAGATAACGACACCAAGGAAGTCATGCTCAGAAAAAGTCCAAGCACACTTGCTCCGCCCGTCCGCGTCAACGCTGCCGCCGCCCATCTCGTAGAAGGTTTGCTGAGTGAGAGAAGAAACCTGGGGAAGGCACACACGAGGCGGAGGTCGCAAGGCGGGAGAAGAGGAAAAGGGCTTGAGTGTGGTAAATGGATAAAGGCCGGTAGGGCTTATTTATAGGAGGAAAAAGAGTGGGAAAATCCTTCGTCGGCGGGAAAAGTGTGGATAGCAAAATCAGGCCTGACGGTTCGACTTCCCAGCTCGCGATCACGCCGTCGGGACCGTTCAAAAGTGGGTCATGCCCACCCGCATCCGCACGAAAAGAGGGCGAGCTGCGGCCCGCACCCGCCCAGAAATCTGAGCGAGCCAGGGAGACTCGCAACCTGCGAGCTTCTGGCCCACTCTCACCAAGATCCGGTTGGCGGGCTGGGCAAATCCATCCTATAGTCTCGTACCCGCCCGAAAGAGCGGCGAGCGGACGATGTGGTCTCGTCCATACCCCCCTCAAAGAAGGTCGAGCAACAGCGCGATAAAAATAAGTACATCAGAAATCAGAAATCAGGCCCGTGGACGGGC
Organism: Platanthera guangdongensis; assembly: GCA_039583875.1. Taxonomy (NCBI): domain Eukaryota; kingdom Viridiplantae; phylum Streptophyta; class Magnoliopsida; order Asparagales; family Orchidaceae; genus Platanthera; species Platanthera guangdongensis. The sequence goes on from CM077147.1 coordinate 28,291,753, forward strand.
GAGAAAAGTCGCAGATTATTACAGACATAGACGCGGCCTGGCCCGGCGGTAGGCCGCGAGCAAAGGGGCAGGGGAGGCGGATCAATATTGGATCCACTTCCACCTGCCCCGCCTTTGCATTCCGCTTCGTGGCGGCACGCGCGGATAGTGGTAATCGCGCACCGCCACCAACTCCTGTTGAGCCAGACCAACTTGTTCTGTGACACTCTTAAGCCGCTCCTCGGCCCACGTGATGTGCATGCCAGGAGAGGTGACCTCATCGCCTTCGGTTGTGCGCGGGGGCCCCTCCAGAGCCGCGAGCCGAGCCCCGGTCTCGGCCTTGTCCCGGTCGACTCTCTTGACGATCTCCTGGAGCAACAAAATATGTTTCTGGAACAGCCGTGTCACCTACCTCTTCATCCCCACCGCGTCCGCCGGGTCGCCCAAATAGTCTTAAACACCCTCCACATCGGGGGGAGGCGAATACCCTTCGCTCATCTCAGTCTTAGAGGAGATCGCGTTGTAACCTACAAAAGAAGAGATTCAGAGGCGGCAGGCGCGAACAAAAACAAGTGCCGAGTGGGAGCTTACTAGGAGTCGGCACGCACTCCATACCAGTGGATTGTCGTGAAGAACCCGACCGACCTTGGAAGGGTTCTCCCTCTAAGGCTGCAAGAGATTTCCCTAGCCCGGGAGGAATCGGCGACCAGGGGGTATTCGGGGGGGGGGGGGGGGGGGACGATCCATGCCCGAGGGGCTGGAGATCCGCTCAGTCGACAAAGGAGTGGAGCAATCCTCACCCCCACCGCCCTCATCTTCGCGCGGCAGTACCTACGAGAGAAAAGGTCAGAAATGAAGCAACAAGTCAGGAGGGAGGAGCACATACCTCAGGTACGACCTCGATGCCGGCTGCCGAGGTGGAGCCCAGGAGGTCATTCGTCGGGGACCGCCTAACAATCCTTCCTTTTACCGGCCTAAAGAGAGGGCCGGGAGACCCACGCGCCAACCAAGGGGCGACCTCGAGGGCCTCTTCTCGAGTCTTCTCGCTCGCAGCTGCCAGACGGGCTCGCACCTCCTCGCTGACTGACATGGTGCAGCTATAGTACACCTGGGAAGTCAAAATGAGGTGAGGATTCATCCAAGAGCTCAGTGGTGTATTTATAGCCAGGTAGTGTGACCCACCAGAAGATTCCATGATAGCTCAGCACAGCACTCGCCGAACATGCGGGTTGGATGATTCTTTCCGAGCTTAGTCAAGCTCAAAAAGAGCGGGAATTGTATACAACCCCGTGTTCGTCGAGCGGGTCCGCCAAGCCAGGCGAGCGGACGAGGTTGTCCGGCCCGCACCAGAATAACATGCGAGGGGCAGGCGGCAGGAGGCCAGCTCGCTCACGCCCAAGTCGGGCGGGCGAGCCATGCGAGTTGGCCCCTTCACCCCTCTCGCTCACTCAGAATTCGTCGAGCAGAGTTTTGGGTCGTCATTCGTCGAGCAGAGTTTTGGGTCGCCATTAATCGAGCAGCGTTTGGGTCGTCATTCGTCGAGCGGAGTTTGGGTCGACATTCGTCGAGCAGAGTTTGGGTCGTCATTCGTCGAGCAGAGTTTGGGTCGCTATTCGTCGAGCATAGTTTAGGTCGTGTTGGGTACATTAGAATACATGTACCTGATTTGAATAAGTCTCACCCTACTCAATGATATACATCAAAATGTATTTGATGTGTTTTGAGTTTAGTTGTGTAGGTTAAGTATTTGCAGGGAAAGCTGAAAAGTTTCTAAGTCCATGTATCGACACCCAGAAGCAAAGTGTCGACACTTAAGAAGACTTGTGTCGACACCTAGAGAAGCAGTGTCGACACTTGGAGTAATTGTGTCGACACCAGGAATGCAGAGTCGACACCAGACGGAAAGTGTCGACACATACAGGCTGTGTCGACACACAATGAAGTAATGTCCAGTGAAGCAGTGTCGATACTTAGAAGCAGTGTCGACACCCAGAGGAACTTTGTCGACATCAGAAAGTGTCGACACTTGGAGGCTGTGTCGACACTCAGCAAAACTTCAACAGAGTTTAAGTACAAGTGTCGACATAATGAAGAATGTGTCGACACACAGCAAAAGTCTCAACACATGAAGAAAGTGTCGACACTAGGAGGCTATGTCGACACTCAACTAATTTCAATGAAGTCTAAGTACAAGTGTCGACACAAGGAGAAGTGTCGACACTCAGCAAGTATCAACACAGAAGGCAAGTGTCAACACAAAGGAGATGTGTCGACACTCAGCCAAAGTCTCAACACAAGAATAATGTGTCGACACAAGGAGAAGTGTCGACACTCAGCAAGTATCAACACAGAAGGCAGGTGTCGACACTAAGAAAATGTGTCGACACTCAGCAAGTATCAACACAAGAAGATGTGTCGACACAAAGGAGTTGTGTCGACACTTACAAGAATTCAACTAAGTACTAAAGAACAAGGAGTTGTGTCTACACACAATATCAGTGTCGACACATGTTGAAGAAGCAGTGTCGAGAAGAAATTTCTACAACACAAGAAGTTGTGTCGACACCATGAAGGCTAGTGTTGACACTTAGTCTACTTGTGTCGACACTTAGTCTATCAGTGTCGACACTTAAAGACTGACTGTCTCGACACTTTCAGACAGTTACAGAAAATTCAAGAAGTGACTGGATGACATGACAGCTGTCATTCCAGCCGGTCTACTGCAACTGTCAGAGTTGTCAGAAAGTCGTTAGAAACCGGATCAGCCGGTCACCATGAAGAAGGCCTATATATAGGCTTATTCTGTCAACAGAAGAAGATGATTGAAGAGATGATTAACAACAATCAATTGAAGTGATCAGAAGATCTAAGAAGTTGGAGAGAGAGAGAGCTCCTTCCAAGAAGACAGCTGTTGAACCAGACTGTGAAGACAAGTTTCAGATTGAGATCTGATTCTTAAGTTAGCAATGATTGAAGATCAGCTGCATAGAGACTCAACTCTATTGTGTTCTAAATTCAAGAAGCTTTGAAGAAAGTCAAGGAAGGTTGATCTCAGCAAAGTTCTTCCAAGAACTCTTCAAGAAACCAGACAACTCTTCTCTCTCATTCTGAGTTGAAGGTTTACACATTGTATTTTTAATTTCTTGTAGGATCCTAAAGGATCTGAGTTGTAAGCCTGAAATTATAAATGCTGAGTGGTAGGGCCTGTGTGCCTGAGTGTAGGAGATACTTTTCTCTGAGTGTAGGCCTTGTTAAAGGCTGGGTGTAGGTCTTTGTGAAGACTGAGTGGTAGGGCTGTGTGCCTGAGTTGTAGGAGTGAGATCACTCTGAGCTGTAGGAACCTATTTGGGGTTCTGAGTGTAAGATCTGAGGATCTGAGGTATAGTGAAGAAGTTGGGCCGAATCTAGTACACTACTAGATAGGCGAAGGGGGAAAGTGGATGTACCCAGATCTTGGGGAACCACTATAAAACTGTGTGTACTCTGTGTGTGCTTGATTCTATGATTGCTGTGTTGTATTGCTGTGAAGAATTGTTTATAATTCTGTGATTCTGCCTAAAAGTTTAAAAAGATTTAAGTCACCTATTCACCCCCCCCCACCCCCTCTAGGTGATTCGGTACAATTTATTTCAAGTGGTATCAGAGCCAGGTTACTCAAAAAGGACATAACTGTCTGAGTAAAAGATCCTGTTGGCAGATTCAGTTTAATCAAGTGCAGAATCAAGAAAATGGGTTCAACAGAGAATCATAAAGAACTTGGATCCATGAAGTTGCCAATTTGCAGAAAAGAGATCTTTGGCATTTGGAAAGAAAAGGTTAGACTGTTTATGGAAGCCTCTGACCCCAGAATCTATATTACTGTTAAAGAAGGGTCATATGTGCCAATGAAGGTTTCTGTGTTGGATGCAAATCACAGAACTCCAAAAAACTATTCTGAAATGACCAAGGATGAGATTATTCTGGCCACTATGGACAAGAGGGCCCAGAATATTATTGTGAGTGCAATAGATGATGCCACATTCCAGAATTTGATACACTGTAAAACATCAAAGGAAATGTGGGACACACTGATAGTGTACATGGAGGGTTCTGAAGAAGTTAGACAAGACAGAAAGTCTTTGTTAAACCAAGAATATGGGAGCTTCAGACAAGGAAGGTCTGATATCATAACTGAGTGCTACAAGAAATTCTATAGGATAGTTAATGAGCTAATGTCCTATGGAAGAGAATTCAGCAATTATGAGCTGAATGATAAGTTCTTGAGATCTCTAACTAAAGACTGGGATACTAAGATTTGTGCCATAAGGGAAATTGCCAAGTTAGCAGACATTCCTCCTCCAACATTGTTTGGAAAACTGTTATCATATGAGATGCAGTTAATGGTAAGGAAAGAAGAGGAGAAGACTACCAGAGTTGAGCATAAAGAAAGAGCTGTGGCATTCAAGACAGAAGCCACCAAGAAATATAAAAGTAAGTCTCCATCTCCACCTCCAAAAGTTGCTGAGACTAGGTCAGATGAATCAGAAAGCAGGAATTCTGAAAGCAGTGAGAGTGATGAGAACTTTGCAGCTTTCACAAGACATTTTCAGAAGTTTCTTAAGAAAAAACAGTGGAGGTCTAAGCCATCCACTTCATAGAAGTCATCAAAGTATGACAGGAGAAACCCCAAGACAAGTAAAACAACATCTTCAAAGATAGTCTGTTATTGTTGTAACAAACAGGGACATATTGTTGTTGACTGTCCAGAGAAGAGGAGAGAGTCAACAGATAAGAAGAAGATTCAAATCAAGGGCAAGAAGGAAAGGTCTTTTGTTGCTAAGAAGGACAAAAGCCTGTCAGATATGTCTTCTTCAGAAACTGATTCAGAAGCTGAAGCTTATATTGGACTGTTTGCTGAAGAAGAAGAAGATGAGTTCATCCAATTAATGAACTCTATATATGAGCATGAGGACAATCAGTGGCAGGGACTGATGTCCTTATCAGAAGGAGACAAAATCCAGGAGCAGCCTGGACCTAGTCAGGTACAAAATTATTCTTCAAGTTCAGTTTCTAGTACTGGTTCAGAATCAGATTCATCAGCATCAAGTGATGAGAGTGAATCTGAATCTGAAGGAGATATTCATCAATTGATTGATGAATATAAAGTAGTGTTGCAAGCTTTGAAGAAAAGCAAATCCTTGACCAAGAGTCAGGCTAAGGAGATTGCTAATCTCAAAGTGGCTGCAACAGATTTTGATAAGTTGATTGATCAAAAACTAAATGAAATAGCCAGGCTGAAGAACATAACTGTTATTCAGATGGGGACTATAACATTTAAAAATGATCAAATCAGAAATCTGGAGATTAGTCTTCGGAAAGAGAGAGACATAGTTGCAAGGTTTTCTAAACTAAAGTCTGTTCTACCTTTGATAGATGAATTTGTACATCAAAAGGGTAAAACTGGATTAGGGTTTACAAAACCTGCTAGGATTGTAAAGTCCAAGTTTAAGGGCAAAGCCCCAGTACTTAACAAGCCTATTGTAGATAAAACAGCCAGAGTTATACCTAAGCAAAGGTACAACAGATTTGAGTGCTGGTGTTGTGGCAAGGTAGGTCACTTTGCCATAGACTGTTGGCACAATTCTAGTGCCAAGGTGAGTAGCAATCTGCCTGCTAGAAAAGCTACAGTTAATTTTTTTAAGTGGCAAACTAACCAGCACCAAGGACCCAAGAATTCTTTGGGTTCTAAGGTTAACTAATCTGTTTTGCAGGTGAGTCCAAGTGACCATGCCCCAATATGGTACTTGGACAGTGGATGTTCCAGGTACATGACTGGAACAAGGGGATTGCTAAAGGACTACACACCAATTAAGGATGGTCCTAAAATCACCTTTGGTGGTTCTGAAAAAAGAATCATCAAAAGCTTTGGAAACATTTCTAGCAACCTTATTATAATTACTCAAGTGGATTATGTTAAAGGTTTGAAACACAATCTCATTAGTATAAGTCAGCTGAGTGATTTAGGATATGACATCTCGTTTGTCAAATATGGTTGTCATATCAGGAGATCAAATGATCAAGAGATCATTCTGACTAGTTATAGGAAGAGAAATGTCTATTGTCTAGACATTATGTGTGAGAACAATGTTTCTCCAGTGTGCCTTGTAGCTGATGAGAAAGTCTCTCATTGTGTCAAATGGCACAAGAGGCTAGCCCATCTCAACTACAAGACAATTGACCAACTCTTTAGCAAAGAGTTAGTGAGGAATGGTCCTCAGGTTAAGTGTATTAAAGATGGGATATGCTCAGCTTGTCAAAAGGGCAAGCAAACTAGATCCACCTTTAATAGCATTGAGAACAAAGATGTTGTGATGTGTTTATACATCTTGCATATGGATCTCTTTGGTCCTATGCCAGTTCACAGCCTAGGTAGGAAGGTCTACACATTTGTGGTTGTAGATGACTGCTCAAGGTTTTCCTGGGTGTTCTTCCTTAGATAGAAATCTGAAACACCTAGTATCTTTTATAGTTTTGTCAAATAAATTCAGAATGAGTTAGACAGTACAGTGGTCAAAATAAGAAGTGACCATGGTACTGAATTCCAGTCTGATAGTATGACAAAGCTATGTGAAGAGTTTGAGATATTTCAGGAATTTTCTTCACCAAGAACACCTCAGCAAAATGGCATTGCTGAAAGGAAAAAAATAGAACCTTGATTGAGGCTGGTAGAACTCTATTAAGTGACACATCTCTCCCAGAATATTTCTGGGCTGAGGCAGTTAATACTGCATGTCATGTAATTATTAGGACTACTATCACCAAAAGTCATAATAAGACCCCCTATGAGATTGTGAAAGGCAGAAAACCAAATCTATCATATTTCAGGATCTTTGGTTGTAAATGTTATATACTTAACAATGGTAAGTCTTACTTAACCAAGTTTGCTGTCAAATCCCAAGAGAGGATCTTTGTTGGGTACAACAACAATAGTAAGGCTTATAGGGTCTACAATTTGACTACTCAAGTTGTAGAAGAGTCAGTACATGTAGTGTTTGATGAAGCTAGACTCATTAACAATGAATTGTCTAGAAGTATTTGCAGCTCCACAGGTGTGACTAAGAAGATGGAGAAGCTTACTATTGAAGAAGGATCTACTGCAAGTCAGCATGTGGATGATAGTGGATGTTGTCCAGGGGGGAGTACTAGATGCACCTGATGCAGAAGAAGACCAAGGGGTGCAGCAAGTTGAAGAAGCTGAAGGAGTTCAACCTGAAGCCAGGCTACCTCCAGCTAATAGACATCTAAAAGATCATCCAGCCAATCAAATTATTGGTGATCTCAGACAAGGGGTACAAACAAGGAGCAGAAATCTAAGTTCAGCACTCTACTCCAGTTTTCTATCCCAAGTAAAGCCAAAGAAATTTGAAGAAGCCATCCTAGACCCTCATTGGATTGAGACAATGCAAGAGTAGCTGAACCAGTTCAAAAGATGCAATGTCTGGGAGCTTGTTCCTAAACCAAAAGACCATAATATAATTGGAACTAAGTGGATCTTCAGGAACAAGATGGATGAACATGGAGTGATTATCAAGAACAAAGCAAGACTGGTTACTAAAGGTTATAGGCAGGAAGAAGGTATTGACTTTGATCAAACTTTTGCTCCAGTGGCCAGACTGGAGGTTATAAGGATGTTCCTGGCCTATGCAATCTATCAAGGGTTTAAAGTATACCAAATGGATGTTAAGTCAGCTTTTCTGAATGGAAATCTGAAAGAAGAAGTCTATGTGGAACATTCATCAGGTTTTGTTGATTCAACTAAACCTAATTATGTTTATAGACTTAGGAAGGCATTGTATGGGTTAAAACAAGCCCCTAGGGCTTGGTATGAAACCCTGTCTAGTTTCCTCATTGAGAATAAATTCACAAGGGGGAAATAGACAAGACTCTATTCCTTAGGGAATCCAGAGGCAATATCATACTAGTCTAAATATATATAGATGACATCATATTTGGGTCTACTGAAAGTAGTTTTTGCAAAACGTTTGCAAAACTAATGCAAGGACAATTTGAAATAAGCAGTATGGGGGAACTTAAGTTCTTCTTAGGTCTCCAAGTTAGACAGACTGAGAATGGTTTATCCATATGCCAGTCTAAGTTCACTCTAGAATTGATAAGGAAGTATGGTATGGAATCATCCAGTATCATGAAAACTCCTATGGGGTCAAGTATGTCTCTTAGCAAATATGATGCAGGGAAACCTGTAGATGAGACTTTGTATAGAGGGATAGTTGGCTCCCTATTGTATTTGACTGCAAGTAGACCAGATATCATGTATGCTATATGTGTCTGTGCTAGGTACCAAGCTTGCCCTAAAGAATCTCATTTGGCAGCAGTCAAAAGAATTCTGAGATATCTTAAGGGCACTCCTTATCTAGGCCTTTGGTACCCTAGGAATGAAGACTTTTAGCTGACAGGTTATTCAGATGCAGATTTTGCAGGCTGCAAAGAAGATAGGAAAAGTACAACAGGTACCTGTCAATTCCTAAGTGGAAGACTGATTTCATGGAGTAGCAAGAAACAAACAAGTGTGGCTATCTCCACAGCAGAATCAGAGTATGTGGCTGCAGGAAGTTGCTGTGCTCAACTTCTATGGATACAGCATCAGCTTGAAGATTATGGTATTCAAGTAAGTAGAACACCTCTATTTTGTGATTCTACTAGTGTTATATCTATTGCAAACAATCCTGTTTCCCATGGTAGGACTAAGCACATAGAAATAAAATATCATTTTCTAAGGGAACATGTGGAAAAAGGAGATATTTCACTAGAGTATGTTAATACAGATAATCAGCTAGCTGACATGTATACTAAGCCTTTAGATGAAACCAAATTTAATAGGTTTAAAATTGAATTAGGTATGATAAACTTAGAATAGTTTACAAAAAAAAAATTGGCTAAGTAAAAAGGTGTCGACACACAGAGTTGCATGTGTCGACACATAGAAGTGGTGTCGACACTTCAGAGAAAATGTGTCGACACATCTAGGAAGTTGGTGTCGACACTTCAGAGAATTAGTGTCGACACATGCAGGGTAGGTGTCGACACATCCAAGGTGGTGTCGACACTTAGACTTTACACAGAATTAGTCTAGTAAAGTCTCGACTAAGTGTCGAGCTAAGTGGTGTCGACACATAAACAAGTGTCGACACATATATTCTGTCGACTATACTTGTGTCGACACATAGTTGTCGAGACATTATAAGTCTGTGTCGACACTTTTCAACAATGTCGACACAATTTGAGTATTTTGACGCGTCCTTTCATCTTCGATTCTAAAAAGGTATAAATAGGTGTTCGACATTGTTTGTCGACACGCTCACCAAAGTTTCGAGACCAAACTTGTGTGTCGGCACCTCTCTTCTCTCAATTCAAATTTCTTCAAACCCTAATGGCGCCTAAGCTAGAAGAGAATGTGAATGAAGGATATGAACTTGTGCGACACGCATTTGATGAGGCGGAAACCGAGATCAAAGGCGTGATAACCCTAATCGTAGAGACTGGATTAGAATTTCTTGTTTCAGAGCCGATCAAGATCTGGAAGAAGGAGTTCCTGGAGTTTCTGAATGCAGCTAAACTAGATGAATTAAGACTCAAGATAAAGTCTAGAGTTCATGGGGCAAAGGTGAAGGTCTCTCCTAAGAGTCTGAGAAAGGTACTACAACTACCTAGGACTAAGGAAGAAGAAGATGTTTCTGCTTCTAAGACTAGAGAAGCACTAACATGGTGTGGACTGGACTCCAATATGAAAATAGGATCTGTGTTCAATAAAAAGGGAATGAATTTGCAAGGCAAATTCTTATCTGAAATTGTGGGCAAAGTCATACTGAGCAAGCCTAGAGGGCATGATAGAATATCTGCTCATATGTTCAGTCTAATGACAAGGATTATCTTCAAACTAGAAACTGATTGGTCTGCAATTGTGTTTGAGAAGATAAAAGAGAGTATGAAGAAGCCCAATTTGGGTAGAATTCTAAGTCTATACCTATCTGGGAGCATACCTGAGGTAATGAACCAAGCTGCAGCTTCAAAGATCAATCACATGAGGAAGATGGATATGAGAATCTTCTCTAGATGGGATAGAGTGTTAACCAAAGAAATGCCAACTCCTGAGAAGGTTCCACCCCAGAAGAAGAAGAAGAAAACAGCCTCTGTAGCTCAAGAATCTTCAAGCAGCTCTGAAGAGCAAGTTGTTTTTACTCCTGATGAACAAGACACTGGAAATGCTGGACAGTCTCCAGCTAGACAAGAAGATGCAGAAAGGCAGGGGGAGCTACCACCAGCAAGCCCAATTCACCAGAATTCAATCCAGGGGGAGCCTCTACTAGTGGATGAGCCAACTCCACTAGAGAGTGAACAGGCTACCCAAACAATACTAGAGGTAATAACTGAAATTAATAAAATAAATTTCCCTATTGAGGATGATGTTTTGTCTGATTCATTACCTAATGTTAATCAGCAAACACAGACACATAGCCAACCCCAAGATGTTGTCATGGAGGACACATCTGATGCTGATCTAGTTGTTGATGAGATAAGAGAATCTCCAGCTTATACTCAACAGGAATTTACCCTAGAAGAGCTATTCCCAAATCTTCTTCAAACAGATTTTGAGAAAGAGAAAGCTGCTGATGAGGGGGAGAAGGCCCATGTTGAGAGGGAGCATGTGGAGATTGAAGAGGAAACTGCAAGGAAGGAGACTGAGGTGCCAAAAGATGTTGAAGGGCTACAAAGGACTGAGGAGTTACCTCCAAGTCCTAAGGACAGAGTGAATATTGATAGCACATCTGTATTAGGGGATGAAGAGGCTGCAAGAGCCAAGAAAAGGAAATTCCAAGTCTTTAAGAGAAGGAGCCAGAATTATAAGAAAGTTTTACAAACAATAGCACCACAGCCTGCACCACAGCCAGCCCCATCTACAGATTTCAGTTCTCTGATGGTTGCATTACAGATAAAGATGGATGAGCAAAGACAGGCTTTGCAATCTTATATGGATGAAGGACATAAGTCTTTGTAGTTTAATCTTGCACAAGATATTAAGTCAATCAGATTTGAAATGAATCTGAATAAGAAAGAGATGACTGACTGCTTTCATAAGGGAGGAAATGCAATAGTCTATCTAGCCACTCATCAGGAAAAGATCAAAACTCAAGTGGATGATATTGCAGTGAAGCAAGGCTATGTCCTGGAGAACCAGCTGAGAATGAATGATAATCTCACTGCTTCACATAATGCGATAGTAACAGAAATGAAGAATATAGCTACTGGTCAGACTACAGCAAGTGCTACAGCTAAGATAAAATTTGATAAAGCATTACAAGAAGGTATCACTGCTGTTACTTCTGCACTTCAAGATTCTCAGAAGCTAATCACTGAAAAACTCCAAAGGTTGAAACCTTTCTACAAAGATGGAGTAAACTAACTGAATGCCCAGATAAGATTCCAGAAAGATGATCTAAGAGATCACATTGAAAGAGAAGTCATAAATGGGGAGAGGGTGTTAGTCAAAGCAGGCTCTGATCATGCAAAATGGATTTCAAATTCCATCAGAGCCACCCTTGGATATCCTCCATTATGTGATGATGACAATGTCGCAGAGTCTGGTATTAATCCTGCATATCTTGGAGGAGAGCAAGCTGAAGTAGCTCAAGTGATCTATCCTCCACCAGACTTTGATATGATACATCAAGATGTACAGTCAATGTATAGTCCTCCTGAAGGAAAGCAAAATGTCATCCTTGAGAAAGTGGTTCAGCCGGTACCAGAGGCTATACTGAAAGAACAAGAGGCTTTGCAGAAAGAACAAGAAGCCCAATTGTCTAAGAAGAGATTCAGGGAGCAAGCTGAATTGAGGCCTGACTTTGAACAATGGAGCCCCACTTCCAGGAATATCATCTTGACTGCATGGAAGGCTGCCAAGGACAATATCTAGGATAGAAACAAGTGGTATTCTGAACTGGAGTGGAGGAATCATGAGAGTAGGCAAGAGGCCATTGTGCAATATAGAAGAAAGGCTAAGATGGGAAAGCTACCTCCTACTGCACAGGAGCCTAGCAAGTACTTTCCTAAGCCTTATCATTACTTTGAAAGGCAAAAGATCAATGCTGAAGAATTGAAAAAGAAGGATCTTAAAGGAAAGAAGTCTGCTGCTGCTGAAGATGCTGATGCCCCAGTCCAAGCAAAGATACAATCTAGAAAGGGCATTGTGATCAAGGAGCCTGAGCAGCAATAGGATAGAATTTTTCTTAAGTTTACTATGTGTAATCACTTGTATTAAAACTTTCTGTAAACTTTTGAATAATGAAAATGTTGAAGTTCTTAGAACTATATGATATGTGTTAAATTTATTACATTATTGTTCTGAGATATTTGTGTATACATGTCTGTTTATACATGTTTATGTACTTACCCTGTTATATAATCATGTTTTACATCATACTGTGATTTTGTTATGTATGGTGTATATCATTGACTAAGGGTTATGACTTCTCCAAATATGGGGAGATTGTTGGGTACATTGGAATACATATACCTGATTTGAAGAAGTCTCACCCTACTCAATGATATACATCAAAATGTATTTGATGTGTTTTGAGTTTAGTTGCGCAGGTTAAGTATTTGCATGGAAAGCTGAAAAGTTTCTAAGTCCATGTGTCGACACCCAGAAGCAAAGTGTCGACACTTAAGAAGACTTGTGTCGACACCTAGAGAAGCAGTGTCGACACTTGGAGTAATTGTGTCGACACCAGGAATGCAGAGTCGACACCAGACGAAAAGTGTCGACATATACAGGCTGTGTCGACACACAATGAAGTAATGTCCAGTGAAGCAGTGTCGACACTTAGAAGCAGTGTCGACACCCAGAGGAACTTTGTCGACATCAGAAAGTGTCAACACTTGGAGACTGTATCGACACTCAGCAAAACTTCAACAGAGTTTAAGTACAAGTGTCGACATAATGAAGAATGTGTCGACACACAGCAAAAGTCTCAATACATGAAGAAAGTGTCGACACTAGGAGGCTGTGTCGACACTCAGCTAATTTCAATGAAGTCTAAGTACAAGTGTCGACACAAGGAGAAGTGTCGACACTCAACAAGTATCAACACAGAAGGCAAGTGTCAACACAAAGGAGATGTGTCGACACTCATCCAAAGTCTCAACACAAGAAGAATGTGTCGACACAACTCCTTGTGTCGACACTCAGCAAGTATCAACACAGAAGGCAGGTGTCGACACTAAGAAAATGTGTCGACACTCAGCAAGTATCAACACAAGAAGATGTGTCGACACAAAGGAGTTGTGTCGACACTTACAATAATTCAACTAAGTACTAAAGAACAAGAAGTTGTGTCGACACACAATATCAGTGTCGACACATGTTGAAGAAGCAGTGTCGAGAAGAAATTTCTACAACACAAGGAGTTGTGTCGACACCATGAAGGCTAGTGTCGACACTTAGTCTACTTGTGTCGACACTTAGTCTATCAGTGTCGACACTTAAAGACTGACTGTCTCGACACTTTCAGACAGTTACAGAAAATTCAAGAAGTGACTGGATGACATGACAGCTGCCATTCCAGCCGGTCTACTACAACTGCCAGAGTTGTCAGAAAGTCGTTAGAAACCGGATCAGCCGGTCACCATGAAGAAGGCCTATATATAGGCTTATTCTGTCAACAGAAGAAGATGATTGAAGAGATGATTAACAACAATCAATTGAAGTGATCAGAAGATCTAAGAAGTTGGAGAGAGAGAGCTCCTTCCAAGAAGACAGCTGTTGAACCAGGCTGTGAAGACAAGTTTCAGATTGAGATCTGATTCTTAAGTTAGCAGTGATTGAAGATCAGCTGCATAGAGACTCAACCCTATTGTGTTCTAAATTCAAGAAGCTTTGAAGAAAGCCAAGAAAGGTTGATCTCAGCAAAGTTCTTCCAAGAACTCTTCAAGAAACCAGACAACTCTTCTCTCTCATTCTGAGTTGAAGGTTTACACATTGTATTTTTAATTTCTTGTAGGATCCTAAAGGATCTGAGTTGTAAGCCTGAAATTATAAAGGCTGAGTGGTAGGGCCTGTGTGCCTGAGTGTAGGAGATACTTTTCTCTGAGTGTAGGCCTTGTTAAAGGCTGGGTGTAGGTCTTTGTGAAGACTGAGTGGTAGGGCTGTGTGCCTGAGTTGTAGAAGTGGGATCACTCTGAGCTGTAGGAACCTATTTGGGGTTCTGAGTGTAAGATCTGAGGATCTGAGGTATAGTGAAGAAGTTGGGCCGAATCTAATACACTACTAGATATGCGAAGGGGGAAAGTGGATGTACCCAGATCTTGGGGAACCACTATAAAACTGTGTATACTCTGTGTGTGCTTGATTCTGTGATTGCTGTGTTGTATTGCTGTGAAGAATTGTTTTTAATTCTGTGATTCTGCCTAAAAGTTTAAAAAGATTTAAGTCACCTATTCACCCCCCCCCCCTCTAGGTGATTAGGTACAATTTCTTTCAGGTCGCCATTCGTCGAGCAGAGATTAGGTCGCCATTCGTCGAGCAGAGTTTGGGTCGCCATTCGTCGAGCAGAGTTTGGGTCATCATTCGTCGAGCAGAGTTTGGGTCGTCATTCGTCGAGCAGAGTTTGGGTCGCCATTCGTCGAGCAGAGTTTGGGTCACCATTCGTCGAGCAGAGTTTGGGTCGTCATTCGTCGAATAGAGCTTTTCGGTCGGCATTCATCGAATTGGTATTCAGGGATGGGTTCGACGAGTCCAGATTGGCTAGCACTCCTTCGAGGCTCCCATGGTTACAGTTGGAAGCCTGGCCACTAGCCCGCTTCCCTATATGCGACCTGGCCGCCAGTCTGCCTCGGTAGAGGATTGGCGGGTCGCGGTGGTCCGGCTCGTGCTCGCCCAAGAAGAGTGGGCGAGCCACAGGATCCAGGTCGCACGCGCCTCTCGCGGGGAGAGAGTAGTGGCGATCTGACCTCCATATCCCTGGGATGGGGCCCAGTAGAAGCCTCGAGGTAAAATTACCAGGATGCCCTCCCCATGGGTGCGAATAGTTTGTTGGAACAGCGGAGCTACGCTATTGGCAGACCAAGTTGGGTTGCACATAGCTGTTCAAAACAGCGGAGGTTGGCCATTTACAGACCGTTTACAGAATTCTATAAATAGGACCCAAGGGGCAGCTCAGAAGACACCTCTTAGATTCACTTGCTCCTTGATCTCCCAGCGCTTTCTGAGGTAGCCTTAGCTCGGCCTGTGGCTAAGGAGGGGAAGTGCTCTCGGGTCTTCCGGGTGCGTGGCGGGTCCTCCCCGCCGAGCCCTTGGGTCGGTTCTTGTCTTTGTTTTCCTTTGTTATTTTGCTTGCAGGAGCGAAGTAGGTGCGCGATCACCCCTTCCCCAAGGGTGAACTCCACAAGAGACTGTTTTTCGGTTTCAATAATAAGTATAGAAATAGCTTTTACGTTAGTTAAAATAAAGTGACTTTGGTTTAAAACAATGCTATGAATGAGATAGTCAAAATGATACTTTTATACTTTTTAAAAAATAACTAACATGCAATCATATCATAAAATCTTCCCAAAGAGCAAGTAAAACCAACAAGTAATCAAGAAGAGACTAAGCAGCTAGTAAGTACTTAACAATATAAAAACTCAGTGAGCGTCAACAACCTGACAGAACCCACCCAAAAAGCATGTATGTCTGAACTAATCAACAAAGCAACAACACTACCTCACAATGGTGAGGAAAAGATGGTTGCAACAGCTATAGAACACCAGCAACCACCAACCCTAGCCGCTCAATCGGCTACTGCTCCAAACCTGAGGCATTCCAAAGCAAAAAACACCTCAGCAAGAATGTACAAGTGGCGAATAAAAAACTATTTCACATGAAATCAAAGGAGTAAAAGGGTTACCAACCCAAACTGGAAAGCTGAAAGGAAAACATCAACATTCAACCACAAGGTGAAAAGTGAGAAAGAACTCATAATGGTTAGACATCCCAAGCTGCACCAAGTGCGATAAAGATCTATGTTTTATAAAATATTTATATAAGTGTATAAATATACATAAGAGTAGCAAACTCATCATAAAATGAGCATATACACCAGCAAAATCCGGCACCTGCGATGGTGGTCCCCTCCTCCAGACACCAACAGTAGAAACTTCACAAGGGCCTAAGGAAAGGTGGTCGTATTTCTTGACACACCCAAAACCGGGGAAATACCGGCACCTGCAGTGGTGGTCTCCTCCTCCACACACCAAGTTACAAACCCATATCGGGTAAACCCACCAGGGCAAAGATCCATAGCTGGCCTTAGGTTGGTGGTCCTTTATCCACTACCAACCATGGGCCACACCAAAATAACATCCATAAAACACCGATAAAACCCCATCAAAAACACAGGATTACTCCAATGGCAAAACAGAAGAAAAATCCCAAAAATCACCCTAAGGCCATACTCAAAGAATTGGACTCAATTCGGCAAGAAAATTCTATGTCCACACCGATTCATTGAGTATACTCGACGAATACAGTAGACACTTGACGAATACAGTAGACACTCGACGAATCATACTTAGCAAAATTGGTTAACTTGATACACGATGAATCGGCAAAAATAACCCAAGTCTACGGGAAATTAGTCGAGTATACTCGAAGCCTAGCTGAGTCCACTCAGCGCACTCGACGCCAAAGTCATCAACACTCAAAGCACTCAACGTAGTCTGGTTCACGTGACGCTATCGACGCCAAACTGCCAAAACTCGACGAATTCGTCGAGATTACATGACGATTAGACTTAGCCTCGTCGGCACTCGACGATCTCGACACCATAACCAAATCACTCAATGCCAAGCCTGGTACTCGACGAATTTGACTTAGCCTCATCGACACTCGACGCTCTCGACGCCAAAACCAAATCACTCAACGTCATGTCTGATACTCGATGAACTCGACGCCTAAACTCAAAGATTGTAGAATCACTCAACGTCGAGACTGTTGCTCGATGAATTTGTTGAGATTACTCGATGAATTTGACTTAGTCTCATAGATCACTCAACGCTCTCGACGCCAACACAATAATCGACGAATTCGACGAGAATACTCGAGGAATTTGACTTAGTCAAGCTAAAACTCGCCAAATCTCACATACTCGAATTAAATCGAATAACCTAATGCCCAAAAATCCAAGGAACGAGAAAAACTCACAGTACGAATGTAGATCTCAGCAAGAGCTATTCGAATCTACCCTCCGACGACGATTTCGAGCACTGGAATTCTTCAATCGGCGGCCGGAAGCCTAGCGATGTCCGTCGTTTTCTCTCTTCTGCGAAACGGTCTGACGGCTTGGGAAAAATACGATGAATAGGGTTTCCGTCTAAATCATAAGGATTATACTTATAATATTTTATTATTATTATTATTATTATTATTATTATTATAAAAGTCCAAATTATCGGAAAAATTCAATCAACCCGGATTTTCATGAAATTCGCACTGAAGTTAAATATCAATGCTATGAATCCAACGACAAAGTCGAAATCAAAATACGACAAACCAAACTTGGGTAAAAACTCCCCGATGTCAAAACACCAAATATCTCAAAAAGGCTCCACCGAATTCAAAAATAAGCCTGGTTCGAAAGAGAAATTTCAAAAACACACTAAAAATTATCCATGCTAATATTCCAAGTCAAAACCTCAGATACCAATGAGCAAAAGCCACGCTCCAGTAATGGTGCCCGTCAACTACGCGTCAACGTAATGCCCTGACGTCAAAAATACGACACTAAAGGAATTAAAATAAATATCAAAAAATCAGGGACGTTACAAAAGATGGCGTTGTAAGCAAAGGCGGATTCCAAAACTACCAATTATACGTTGTGTGTTGCTTGTATCAGAAACCCGCCCATAGTGACAAAGCGAGTGATCATGTCTTGCACTGAACATGGTTATTATTGAAACCATACACCTACCCTGTTGACAGTTTGAGGTGTTCTTTTGCAAGCTTCATGCTCCGGAGGTGGAAATAAACAAAACATCCACCGAGTTTCCACTATTTAGGAGAATTTTCTTACTATTTAAGCATGGATCCCTGATCCATGCGTCTCAAATGCATGAGTCAACCTATGTCCAGACCTACGAGATGATCGTTGGTCTTTTGAGTGATGTTGATCTTGAGCCTCAAACGTTCGAGTCAACCTAAGTCAAGACCTATTTGGGCTGGTTGTTGACCCTCGAGTGATGTTTCTCCTGAGCCTCGAATGCATGAGTCGACCTAAGACAATGTCAGCCTGAAATGGGAGTACAGTTACTATAATCTTCAGAGTTTTCTCTAGAGGGGGTGAATAGAGATTAAAAATTATCTTAAAGTACTTAATTCTAATCAAAGAGTTTGCATTCACATAAAGACTTATCCAAAATCAGTTGCAGTAAAGTAAAATCACATCACAACACCATAAAAGATAAGACAAAATAAAATCACATAAGACACAAGGATTATAGTGGTTCCCCATCAATCTGGGTAAACCCACTCTTCTACACCCTTAGTATGAATTCACTATCACAGTGTCTGAGTCTTTTGATCAAGAGACTCTTAGAAGCACAACAAATCTTTTGATAAAGAGAATTTGAACAAATTACAATCTGAGTCTTTTCTCAAGAAGACTCTTAGAATCTCTCACCGAATCCTTTGATGAGGGATTCACAAAACTCTTTTTTCCAATACAAAAAGTAAAAATAAGAGAAGATTTGATTTAGAATGATTTTTCTCTTTGTGTCTTCTCTTCCAATTTCTAAGGACAATCAATGATGATCTCTAGAACTTTTGATTAATCTCTGAATATCAAAATATCAAAGACTATAAGCCCAATCTCCAGATGATCTTTCAAAATCTTCTCTAAATCTGATGCAATTCCCTCTCGAGAACAAGTACAAATTCTCTAATCAGATTCAGCAACTATCAAACCAATCAACTGATATTGGAAGAGATTCAATTGATGATGATGATCTTCCAAGCTTTCTCTATCAAATTCAATCTTCCCACGATCTGATATATATTTTCTTGATCGACTGCTAATTGATGATGAACTGTGATAGATCTCTTATCTCAGTTAATGTTTCTTTATAATTCATCATATATATAGATTGACTGTCTCTAACATCTCGAAGAATCTGTTATGTAAACCCCTTGTTAATTTAAATCAGATTGAAGGCACAAAATAAATTATGTTAAAAAAATCCAGTCGACGTAACGTCGAATTGTAGTTGAAGCAACAACGATTTCTGACTGTCTGTATGAAAATCTCTATAGTCGACGTTCCATCGATATCATGTCGAAGCATACATCGATCTAAACTTTAAGTGTCGTCGACTTATCCAGATTAAGTTGCTCCGACTTCCAATCAAAGTAACGTGAAATTCCAGTCAACGTTGCGTCAAGATCTAGTCAAAGCATGTTGGCAACTTATGATTTTTCTCTTCAATTCAGCATGCCTTGTATATATCCTTTAATCACTGTAAGAACCGAACAAAAACAAGCCGAAATGGTTTTAAAGTGAAACTTTATTATCTGAAAAAGGTATCTATTACAAAGGTATGTCCTCCCTTATATAGAATGGAGGAGAGATGAGAGAATACAAATAAGAGATGTGGGACTAAAAATTTACAGGACTAAGCGGACTATACAAAATAAACCGCACAAGCCGCGCGGTTAGACAGAAGGGCTAACCGCACGGCTACCACAAGAGAAGAAGAGAGATCGCTAGGGAAGACCGCTAGACCGCCCGGTCTCCAAGCCGGCTGAGACAAACCGCCAGACCGCGCGGTCTTCAACCCGCCATGACAGACCGCCAGACCGCCCGGTCACCAACTTCAACACTCCCCCTCAAGATGGAGCATATATATCGATCATGCCCAGCTTGTCGCAAACATGAAGAAACGAGGCGGAAACTGGCTTGGTGAAGATGTCAGCCAGCTCTTTATCAGAAGTAACAAAGGGAGTGTAAATTTGTTCCTTTAAGATCTCTTCACGAATGAAATGACAGTCAACCTCAATGTGCTTTGTTCTTTCATGGAAGACCGGATTTTTGGAGATGTATATGGCTGCCTTGTTATCACAGAACATAGGTAGAGGATGGTTGTAGACCTCTCCTAAATCTACCATGAGAGCCCGCAACTATTTTAACTCACAAGTGGTCGACGCCATACTGTGATACTCAGCTTCTGCACTGGACTTGGAGACAACAGACTGCTTCTTGCTCTTCCAGCTCACCAGATTTCCCCCAACAAAGGTGCAAAAACCTGAGGTTGACTTGCGATCCCCTTTATCATCAGCATAACTTGCATCTGAGTAGACCTCAATCCTCAGATGACCATTCTTCTGAAAAAGTAATCCTTTCCCAAGCGCTGCTTTGACATACTCCAAGATCCGCAAGGCGGACTGTAGATGACACTCCCTAGGAGCTTGCATGAATTGACTTACCTTGCTCACAGCATAGGAAATGTCGGGCCTGGTCACTGTGAGATATATAAGCTTACCAACCAGACACCTGTACCGCGAACTATCTGAAAGAGGAGGCGAATCATCTGTCCAGGTTTTGTCTTCTCCAGTTGCCATGGGGCATCGGGCAGGTTTTGCTCCAGTCAACCCTGCCTCTTTTAAAAGATCAAGGGCATACTTACGCTGAGAGAGAACTAAGGAGTCGGGCTTCCGAGAGATTTCGATCCCCAGAAAGTACTTTGGAGAGCCCATATCTTTCGTGATCAGATGTTGGCGAAGATGTCGCTTTGTCAGGGCTACCCCTTCCTGGTCATCGCCAATGAGAAGAATATCATCGACGTACACAACAAGAACAACCAGCCCCGAGGGAGTTTTGCGAATAAAGAGAGAGTGATCAGCAGAGCTTCGCGCAAAACCAATAGCCGCCACGATGCCGCTGAACTTGTCAAACCAAGCTCGAGGGCTCTGCTTGAGGCCATAAATTGCCTTCTGCAGCCGGCATACTCGTGTCTCCCCCTGAGCAACATACCCAGGAGGTTGCTCCATGTAGATTGCCTCGTGAAGATCACCATAAAGGAAGGCATTCTTGACATCCAACTGAGAAATCGGTCAATCCCTATTGACCGCCACAGAGAGAAGGACCCGGATAGTGCTGAGACGAGCCACGGGGGAGAAGGTGTCAAAGTAATCAACCCCATAGGTCTGAGTAAAGCCCTTAGCAACAAGGCGAGCCTTATACCGATCCATAGTGCCGTCTGGGCCAAATTTGACCACAAAGACCCAGCGACAACCAACAACATCAGTACCGAAGGGAGGAGGAACAAGAGTCCATGTACCCCGCTCCGTGAGGGTAGCCATTTCCTCATCCATGGCCAGCTTCCAGTGGGGAATAGCAAGGGCCTCCTGATAAGAATGAGGAGTGGCAGTGGCAGAGAGAGCTGGCCCGGGAGAAGAGACCGACGGCGGCGGAGAGGATGGAGACGGAGGTGAAGAAGTGGGAGAGAGAAGTGGAGCGAGAGGAGGGGACGGAGATGGCAGAGGTGTGGATATCGCGGTAGGAGACGAGGGAACGAAGGGAATAGCAGGAGAGTCAGAAGCCGGGGAAGGAGGAGAGGTAGCGGGGGAAAGAGAGGAGGAGTTAGCCGAGAAGTAGGAGGCCTTCTCGAAGAAGGTAACGTCAGCAGAGACGAACTGCTGACAAAGAACAAGGTTAAAGCAACAATAACCTTTCTGAGTGGTGGAGTACCCCAGAAAGACACATTTGGTGGAGCGAGAGGAGAGCTTGTCACGGGTGGCAGACGGGGTATGCACAAAAGCAGTGCATCCAAAGATGCGTAGAGGGAGAGGAAAAGGCTCCTTGCCCGGATACAGAATGGAGAAGGGTGTTTTCCCGTGGAGAATGGTGGAGGGAAGGCAATTGATGAGGTAGCAGGCAAGGAGAATGGCATAGCCCCAATATGAGCGAGGGACATGCATCTGGGTCATCAATGTGCGAGCCACATCGAGGAGGTGAGGGTTTTTGCGTTCCGCCACCCCCATTTTGTTGGGAGGTGTAAACATAGCTAGTCTGATGAATAATGCCATGTTGCACACAAAAAGAGGTAAAAGCATGACTCAGATACTCTTTAGCATGATCAGAGCGAAATGTTTTAATACAAACATTGAACTGAGTTTTAATTAACTGATAAAAAGATATCCATACATCTAAAAGTTCAGAGCGATCTCGGAGAAGATACACCCAAGTATATCGAGAAAAATCATCTATAAAAGTTACAAAATAAGAACTACCCCGGCCAATGGTGAGGGTAGGAGCAGGTCCCCAGATATCGGAGTGGACAAGATCAAAAGGATGAGTAGAGCCCCGTCCGTGCTTCGGCAGGAAGGAGGAACGGTGATGCTTGCCGAGTTGACAGGCGTCGCATTGGAGAGGAGTACTAGACGGAGGGAGGTGTGGCAGAAGCTGATGTAGAAGACATAGTGGGGGATGACCGAGGTGGAGATGCCATTGGAGAAGATCCGTACAGGAAGAGGAGAAGGCTGACAAGGCGGAAACGTTGTCGAGGAAGTAGAGGCCGCCGCTCTCAGTCCCAGTAGCAATCGTCCGGTGGGAGCTCGGATCCTGAAAAGAACAAGAAGTTGGTGTAAAGATCACAGAACACTGAAGCTGTTTGCATAAAGAGGTAACAGACAACAGATTGCACAGAAACTTGGGCACATAGAGAGTGTCCGCTAGTCGTAGTGACGGAGTGACATGAACCACTCCCGTCCCATGAACCGGGGAGGGAGAACCATCCGCAACTAGGACCGGGGGCAACCGATCATGTTGTTCGAGTAAAGAGAAGCACTGAGGATTGCCCGTCATATGATTAGTGGCACCAGAGTCGATGAGCAATTTACCTTGAGTCATCATGTGGGCACTACCTGAGGATGTTACAACAGAGGCAGACGGCTTGGAAGAGTCACCGGAGGGGCGAAGATGGGGATGCTTCGTCCAGCAGCGTTCGAAAGTATGGCCGGTTCGGCCACAATGAGAACAGAGGTAGCGGGAAGAAGCACGACTGTCGGACTGGTGACTGCGGCTACTAGAGCCACTCCGCTGAGTGTGATGAGAATAGTTGTCCGGTGGTGGAGAAGGCGCGGGCAAAAGTGGGCGCTGAAGGAGAGAGGTGACAGCAGCGATGCGGGCAGCGGTGGCATCTAAGGTAGGAGATTCGGCCTCACCCAGAATTTGCTGGCGGATCATGTCATAAGTATCAGGAAGCCGGAGCAGATAGCACATAACCAGAAGTTCCTGGAAGTGCTTGTGTTGTTGAGCCAAATCAACAGAAAAGGGGCGATTCTGAAGAATCTCAGCCCCAAGAGCCTGAACCTGTTGGTAGGCAGCAGTAGGAGACAAGGTAGGACGGGCAAAGAGGTCCACATACAACGTATAGATGCGGGATGTCTGAGCCCCCTTGGAGTACAGAGCGGCAAGATGAAGCCAAGCAGCCTTGACCGTCTCATCATGACGTATGACAGGAAGGCACTCATTAGAAAGACTGTTCGCGAGCCAAGTACGCACAAGCACGTCACTTGCATCCCAGTCATCAAAGAGAGGTGAAGTGATAGGAGGTGGGTCATCAACGAGATGATGGCGTTTGCATTGTGATCGAAGAAGAAAGGTGAAAGAGATGCTCCAATCCGGGTAGTTGGAGCCAAAAAGCTTGGAAGCGGTCCCAAGGTTCCCGGAAGGAGTAGGTGAAGAGGCGGAGCCGGATTGGTGACAGGGGTGGTGGCAGTAGAGGCATCAGAAAGAGCCATAGGAGCAGGAAAAAGGAAGCCGGGCGGTTAGTAAATAACCCGCACGGAGAGGATAAAGACGGGCTGCAGCGGTCACAAGGGTGGGAACCAGTGGACAGAAAAGCCACGACCAAGCTGCAGACACAAGCAGAGGGGAAGAAGTCAAACGGCTAGAGGACAGGCCGCGCGAACAGAAGCATGGCAAAACAGGGCGCTGCGAGAAGAGACGGCGACTTAGAAGAGACAAAAAAGTCGCGCACACAGAGGGCAGCAACAAGGAGAGGAAGAGGTCGCGCGGACAGGGAGCAAACCGTCACGACAAGCCGCGCGGACAGGAAGACACAGAATCAGGAGGAGTAGATCGAGTCCTCTGATACCATGTAAGAACCGAACAAAAACAAGCCGAAATGGTTTTAAAGTGAAACTTTATTATCTGAAAAAGGTATCTATTACAAATGTATGCCCTCCCTTATATAGAATGGAGAAGAGATGAGAGAATACAAATAAGAGATGTGAGACTAAAAATTTATAGGACTAAGCGGACTATACAAAATAAACCACACAAGCCGCGCGGTTAGACAGAAGGGCTAACCGCACGGCTACCACAAGAGAAGAAGAGAGATCGCCAGGGAAGACCGCTAGACCGCCCGGTCTCCAAGCCGGCTGAGACAAACCGCCAGACCGCACAGTCTTCAACCCGCCATGGCAGACCGCCAGACCGCCCGGTCACCAACTTCAACAATCACTGACACCCTAGGACTTCTAAGACCAAATTGTCATCTCTATACACATAGGTAATAGACCTAGGATGTAAAATCACTAAACATAATTTGTTAAGCTTGATCTTCTTGGCTGACTTCTATCTCTGTGGCGAGCCCGAGGATTTGCGATAAAGCCAGGGCATAAGCCTAGTAGTTCACTACTTGTTTCACTCTCGCACTATTGCAAGTTTATCTTGTAGATATTTGGTAAGTGACATCTCACAAAAAAGGTCAGAAGCAAGGGAAAGGAGAGTTGGTAAGCATTGTTCACCTTGTTTCCCCCAGTTCGACATATATATATAGATCATTGGGGGAACCACCAAAAGATTCTGTCAAGAGTAAGTGGTCACTCGCCAAATACCGGGGTTTGGACTCTTCTTTACGAGGTTGGGGCAACCTCGCAAAGAGCGAGGATTGTATATAATCTCGTATTTGACAAGTGGGTCCTGTGGTCTAGTCGAGGCCAAAAAGGGCCGATCAGGTTAAGGCAAACCGAGAGGGCATGTGACTAGGATCTCGCCCAGTTCGCGAGTGACCAGGTCCCGTCTAGCTCGCCTGCATTATGGGTCAAGGGTTAGTAGGAGGTGAGTGGGGTATTTCGACCCGCACTCGCCCCCAAACTAAGGTAAGGGAGAGGCGAGTGGGGTTAACAAACCCGCACTCGCCCTCATCCCCGAGGTGGTAGCGAGTGTATGTCTTGTTGAAACCGAGAGATCGGTCTCTGTGGAGTTCGGGGTCCCTAAAAAGGGGTGACCTCAAACTTACTGCACTCGGGCGAATGTCACGGACCAAAGATTCAGAAAACTAGGAATAGACCCTCAGCTCTAGCGTGGAGGTCCCACCTCACACCCGGAAGACCTTGGAGATCTCCCCCTCCCTAGTCAATGCTGAGATAGGTGCCTTGGAGGATAAAGAGAGAGTGAAGAAGTCCCATCACCAAGGCACCCCTAAGGGCCTATTTATAGTTTTCTGGGAATGGCCTACAAATAACCAACCTCCACTGCTCTGAAAATTACCGAAATGCCCCCATATTGGCTTGCCAACAGACAAATCCCGCTATTCTAGGCGGCTAATTGCAGTCCACCAAGGGTAGTCCCTCAAGTCGGGCGAGCTGGCGGTTAGGCGAGAAGCGGGGGGGGGGGGGCTGGGCGAATAGGCGGCCTGCGAGTGGCGACCTAGTGGCCTGCTCGGCCACTAGGCGGGCTGAAGCCGGGCGAGCTGCGACATGCTTGGCGAGCTGCGACATGCTTGGGGAGCTGTGGCCTGCTTGGAGAGCTGCGGCCCACTTAGCTAGTTGTAGCCTGCTTGGCAAGACGGTGGTCTGGTTGGCAAGACGCGGTCTGACGAGCTGCGGCCTGCTTGGCGAGCTTCGGCCTGCTTGGCGAGACGGCGGCCTGGTTGGCGAGACGGCAGTCTGGCGTTGCTTGGCGATACGGCGGTCTGGCGTTGCTTGGCGAGACGACGGTCTGGCGAGACGCGGCCTGGCGAGCTGACAGCCTGCTTGGCGAGAGTGCAGTCTGGCGTTGTTGCTGCCTGCATGGCGAGACAGCGGTCTGGCGAGACGCGGCCTGGCGAGCTGTGGCCTATTTGGCAAGACGGCGGCATGTGCGACTCCTCAAAGGGGCCGGGGGGAGAAATATTTCCTCCCCTACTAGTATTTATGCAAGTCCACCCAAAATTGGCCTCAAGGAGTGAAAAACTCCTAAAAAGCTTGTTGGGTACATTGGTTTAAATGTACCTGATTTGAAGAAGCCTCACCCTACTCAATGATATACATCAAAATGTATTTGATGTATTTTGAGTTACTTGTGCAGGTTAAGTATTTGCAGGACTGAAGCAAAAAGTTTCTAAGTCCATGTGTCGACACCCAGAGGGAAAGTGTCGGCACTTAAGAAAGCTTGTGTCGACACCCAGACAAGCAGTGTCGACACTTGGAGTCATTGTGTCGACACCAGGGATGCAGAGTCGACACCAGACACAAAGTGTCGACACAAGGAGCTGTGTCGACACTCAGTGAAGAAAAGTGCAGTAAAGCTGTGTCGACACTTAGCAGCAGTGTCGACACCTAGAAGAACTGTGTCTACATCAGAAAGTGTCGACACTTGGAGACTGTGTCGACACTCAGCAAAAGTCAGCAGAGACTAAGTATAAGTGTCGACACCCAGAACAATGTGTCGACACTCAACAGAAGAGTCAGCACTTGAAGTAAGTGTCGACACCAAGAACAATGTGTCGACACTCAACAGAAGAGTCAGCACTTGAAGTAAGTGTCGACACAAGGAAGAATGTGTCGACACTCAGCTGAAGACTCAACACTTGAAGAAAGTGTCGACACATGGAGCTGTGTCGACACTTAGCAAAGAACAGCAAGATCAACAAAATATTCTAAGTACAAGTGTCGACACTAAGGGGATGTGTCGACACCTAGCTGAAGTCTCAACAAGAAGAAGAATGTGTCGACACAAGGAGCTGTGTCGACACTCAGCAAATATCAACACTGAAGACATGTGTCGACACCAAGAAGCTGTGTCGACACTTAACAGATTCAACACATGAAGATGTGTCGACACAAAGGAGATGTGTCGACACTTAGAAGAATTCAGCAAAATACAGAAGATCAAGTACTTGTGTCGACACTCAATATCAGTGTCGACACCTGAAGAAGAAGCTGTGTCGAGACATAGTATCTACAACACAAGGAGTTGTGTCGACACATTGTAGACTTGTGTCGATACTTACACAACATGTGTCGACACTTGGTCTATAAGTGTCGACACTTAAAGACAGAAAGTCTCGACACTTTCAGACAGTTAGAGAATTTTCAAGAACTGACTGGATGACTTGACAGCTGCCGTTCCAGTCGGTCTACAGCACCTGTCAGAGTTGTCAGAATTCAGTTATGGACCGGACCAGCCGGTTACCATGAAGAAGGCCTATAAATAGGCTTGTACTGTCTACAGAAGAAGTGGCTAAAAAAGTGGTTCACATTATTAATCAAGTATCTAACAAGAAGATCTAGCTTTCAAGTGAAGATCTAAGAAGTTGGAGAGAGAGAGCTCCATCCAAGAAATCAGTTGTTGGAACCAGACTGAGAAGAAGGGTTCAGATTTATTCTGGATCTTAAGAAGCAGAGATCAAGGATCAACTGCAGAAGGAGTCAATCTTATTAAGTTCTACTTTCAAGAAGCTTTGAAGAAAGCAAAGTCAGATTGAGTCCGGTTGAGTTCTTCCAAGAACTCATCAAGAAACTCACAACTCTTCTCTCTCTTTTCTCTGAGTTGTTGAGTCACATTATTGTATTCATTTTATCTTGTAGGATCCTTTGGATCTGAGTTTTTGTAAGCATGTAATTATAAAGGCTGAGTGTAGGGCTTGAGAGCCTGAGTGTAGGAGATTGAAATCTCTGAGTGTAGGCCTTGGTGGCTGAGTGTAGGCCTTGGTGGCTGAGTGTAGGCCTTTGTGGCTGAGTGTAGGCTTTGTGGAAAAGCTGAGTTATAGGGCCTTGGGCCTGAGGTGTAGGAACCAGTTTTGGGTTCTGAGATAGTGGAGAAGTTTGGCCGAATCTAGTACACTGCTAGATAGGCGAAGGGGGAAAGTGGATGTACCCAAACCTTGGGGAACCACTATAAAACTGTGTATCTTCTATGTGCTGTGATTTGCTGTGAATGTTATCTGATTGCTGTGCAAAAGTAGATTAGATTCTGTGTTATAAACTGATTGCTGCCATAAAAAGTTAAAAAGAATTTGGTCACCTATTCACCCCCCCCCCCCTCTAGGTGTTTAGGTACTATATCTTTCAAAGCTTAAAAACGTGCACCAAGTCTTGTGCCTTGTTTGGGGCCCTCTCTTCGTGAATATGGGGTTGTACATAATCCCCGCTCTTTTCAAGCGGGTTCCACGCTCGGAAAGAAACGTCCAAACCAATGTATTCGCTGCGTAGCCTTCTTGGAGCCGAAAACTCTTGGCCTCCCGGGGGGTCAATCTGTCCAGGCAGCTAATGGGAGCCTGAGTGACGAGACGGCCTCAGGGTAGAAAACACTTGGCCTCCCCGAGGGTTCAACCTGTCAAGCCAACTAATGGGAGCCTGCGTGATGAGACGGCCTCGGGATAGAGAACACTTGGCCTCCCTGAGGGGTCAACCTGTCAAGCCAGCTAATGGGAGCCTGGGTGACGAGACGGCCTCGGGGTAGAGATGTTTGGCCTCCCCGAGGGGTCAACCTGTCAAGCCAGCAAATGTGAGCCTGGATGACGAGATGGCCTCGGGGTAAGGATGTTTTGCCTCCCCGAGGGGTCAACCTGTCAAGCAAGCTAATGGTAGCCTGGATGATGAGATGGCCTCAGGGTAAGGTCTACTCACCCCTCTGAGATATCAACCTGCCCTACCAGCTAGTGGAAGCATTGCAGTAGAATCATCTCTAGGTGAGGCCTACTCCCCCTCCGAGTGATCAACCTGCCCTGCAAGCTAGTGAGAGTCTGGTAGCGGAATCATCTCGAGGTGAGGCCTACTCTCACTCCGAGAGATCAACCTGCCCTACCAGTTAGTGGGAGCCTCGCAGCGGAATCATCTAGAGGTGAGGCCTACTCACCCATCCGAGAGATCAACCTGCCCTGCCAGCTAGTGGAACCCTGACAGTGGAATCATCTCGAGGTGAGGCATACTCCCCCTTGGAGAAATCAACCTGCCCTGTCAGCTAGTGGGAGCCTGGCAGCAGAATCATCTCGCAGTGAGGCCTACTCATCCCTCTGAGAGATCAACCTGCCCTGCCAGCTAGTGGGAGCTTGGCAGCGGAATCATCTCGAGGAGAGGCCTACTCACCAATCCGAGAGATCAACCTGCCCTGCCAGCTAGTGGGAGCCTGACAGTGGAATCATCTCGAGGTGAGGCTTACTCACCCCTCCGAGAGATCAACTTGCCATGCCAGGTAGTGGGAGCCTGGCAGCGGAATCATCTCGAGGTGAGGCCTACTCCCCCTCCGAGAGATCAACCTGCCTTGCCAGATAATGGGAGTCTGACTGCAGAATCATCTCGAGGTGAGGCCTACTCACCACTCCGTGAGATCAACCTGCCCTGCCAGCTAGTGGGAGCCTGATAACGGAATCATCTTGAGGTGAGGCCTACTCTCCCCTCCGAGAGATCAACCTGCTCTGCTAGCTAGTGGGAGCCTGACAGCGGAATCATCTCGAGGTGAGGCCTACTCACCCCCTCCGAGAGATTAATGTACCCTGCCAGCTATTGGGAGCCTGACAGCAGAATCATCTCGAGGTGAGGCCTACTCACCCCTCCGAGAGATCAACCTATTCTGCCAGCTAGTAGGAGCCTGACAGCAAAATCATCTCGAGGTGAGGCCTTCTCACCCCTCTGAGAGATCAACCTGCCCTGCCAGCTAGTGGGAGCCTGGCAGCAGAATCATCTCAAGGAGAGGCCTACCCACCCCTCTGAGAGATCAACCTGCCTTGCCAGCTAGTGGGAGCCTGGCAGCGGAATCATCTCGAGGTGAGGCCTACTCACCCCTCCGAGAGATCAACCTGCCATGACATCTAGTGGGAGCCTGGCAGTAGAATAATTTCGAGGTAAGACCTACTCACCCATCCGAGATATCAACCTGCCCTGCCAGCTAGTAGGAGCCTGGCAGCAGAATCATCTCGAGGTGAGGTCTACTACTCCTCTGAGAGATCAACCTGCCCTGCCAGCTAGCGGGAGCATGGCAGCGGAATCATCTCGAGATGAGGCCTACTCCCCGTCCAAGAGATCAACCTGACCTGCCAGATAGTGGGAGCCTGGTAGCGGAATCATCTCGAGGTGAGGCCTACTCACCCATCCGAGAGATCAATCTGCCCTGCCAGCTAGTGGGAGCTTGACAGCGGAATCATCTCGAGGTAAGGCCTACTCACCAATCCGAGAGATCAACCTGCCCCACCAGCTAGTGGGAGCCTGACAGCGGAATCATCTCGAGGTGAGGCCTACTCACCACTACCAGAGATCAACCTTCCCTGCCAGCTAGTGGGAGCCTGGTAGCGGAATCATCTCGAGGTGAGGCCTACTCACCCCTCCGAGAGATCAACCTGCCTTGCTAGTTAGTGGGAGACTAGCAGTGGAATCATCTCGAGGTGAGGCATACTCACCCCTCTGAGAGATCAACCTGTCCTGTCAGCTAGTGGGAGCCTGGTAGCGGAATCATCTCCAGGTGAGCACTACTCACCCCTCCGAGAGATCAACCTGCCATGTCAGCTAGTGGGAGCCTGGTAGCGGAATCATCTCGAGGTGAGCCCTACTCACCCTTCCGAGAGATCAAATTGCCTTGCCAGCTAGTGGGAGCCTGGCAGCGGAATCATCTCTAAGTGAGGCCTACTCACCCCTCTGAGATATCAACCTTCCATGCCAGCTAGTAGGAGCCTGATAGCGGAATCAGCTAGAGATGAGACCTACTCACCCCTCCGTGAGATCAACCTACCCTGCCAGCTAGTGGGAGCCTGACAGCAGAATCATCTCGAGGTGAGACCTACTCACCCCTCCGAGAGATCAACCTGTCCTTCCAGCTAGTGGGAGCCTGGCAGTGGAATCATCTCGAGGTGAGACCTACTCGCCCTCTGAGAGATCAACCTGCCCTACCAGCTAGTGGGAGCCTGGCAGCGGAATCATCTCGAGGTGAGGCCTACTCACCCCTCCGAGAGATCAACATACCATGCCAGCTAGTGGGAGCCTGGCAGCGGAATCATCTAGATGTGAGACCTACTTGCCCCTCTAAGAGATCAACCTGCCCTGCCAGCTAGTGATAGCCTAGCAGCAGAATCATCTCGAGGTGAGACCTACTCACCCCTCCGAGAGATCAACCTGCCCTGCCAGCTAGTGGGAGCCTGACAGCAGAATCATCTCGAGGTGAGGCTTACTCACTCCTCCGAGAGATCAACCTGCCCTGCCAGCTAGTGGGAGCCTAGCAGCGGAATCATCTCTAGGTGAGGTCTTTCATGGAACGCAAATATTTTCCTGCTATCCCTGTCATCAATCATAGTTGATACAATGCAAGCAAAGTTCATTACAAGAGATGATCCACTTCTTTCCTACTTCGCCCTTCCCTCGAGAATCATCGAATACCTCCCCGGGTGCCCACATCAACCATGTCCTCACATCTCTTCCCTATCGCCTCGGGTTGGACTTCTTCAATCCGCACCGGATCTTACGCTTGTTGAGGCTGTGGAGGCTATGATGTCGGAGCTCTTGTCCTTCTCAACTCCAGGAATTTGGGGCAAGTAGCCGTTCCATGGACCTCATCATGGTGGAACTCATAATATGATAGCTCTACTCTGACTCTTCTCCTTCCCGTGCGGTTCCTCCTCTCCCTTCGACCAATCTCCATCGTTTGCTGCAGTAGGGGTAGGAGCTGCCTAGGGGCTTGCTGTAACGCCCCGAAACTCAAAGGAGCAGAGGGGAATAATTTGGGCCAGTTTGAGTTCTGGCTGCAGGCACACGGCCTGGGACACGGGCGTGTCCCAGGGCGTGTCAAGCCTGTGTCGACACTAAGGCGTGAAGTCGACACTTTGGTCTCGACATTGTGTCGAGACTGGGCACACGGCCTGCGACACGGGCGTGTCGCAGGGCGTGTCGACCCGTGTCGACACTTAGCCGTGAAGTCGACACAGTGCTTCGACGTTGTGTCGAGACACGGCACACGGCCTGCGACACGGGCGTGTCGCAGGACATGTCAACCCGTGTCAACACTCGTCCCGCGAAGTCGACACTTTGGTGTCGACAGTGTGTCGAGACATGGCACACGGCCTGCGATACGGGCGTGTCGCAGGGCGTGTCGACCCGTGTCGACACTTAGGCGCGAAGTGCCGAGACCTTGTACACGGCCTGGAGCCCAGGCGTGTCAAGGTGACACGGGCAAGGACACGGGCGTGTCCTAGAACCCGTGCAGTGCTCGGGTTGAAAACGGGAGAAAATCATGGGGTACACGGCCAGCTACACGGCCGTGTCAGGTGGAACACGGGCGTGTCAGCTCGAACACGGGCGTGTTCGAGACCCGTGTGAGGTTCAGGTGATTCGATTTTGACGGCGAATGAGGCACACGGCCCTGGACACGGGCGTGTGCCAGGCCGTGTTCGGCCCAGATTGGGCATTTCAGTCCCGAATCGAAGCCGTTCATTTCTTTGACTGTGGATCCAATGGCTGGGGGTTGTTCCTGAAGGGATATACCCGGGTTTTGACTTAGAAAACCCTCACTTTTTCCACTTGTTATCTCTCCAAACCCTTGGAGAAAGAAAAGCTAAGGCAAGAAGAAGAGGAGCTAGATCCGCCATTGGAGGAGCTTCGGAGCTCCGAATCGCAAGCCGACTCCGGATCCACGGAGGCAACGCAAGTGCGGTGATTTCCATCCGATTACTTTTCGATGGCGCCAAAGAGGACCGCAAGGGTAACGATCCTCATCTTGAGCATGAGTCGCTCTTTTCTTTGCATAGGAAGCCCCCTCTCGCGAGTTTGCGAAGAGTTGGAGGCGTTCCTTCGGGTAGATATGTAAAGTCCCCGTTGTTTAGCGTCCGTATGCGAGAACGGACTTAGGCATTTTGGTTGAAGCCTACCCGGACATGTTAGTCCGGATCGGTGATGTTGCATTGCATAAGGCCGGAGAAGACTCCGTGCTATTTGGTGTTTTCGGGTTTTCTACGCGGTAGATTGCAGCAGGGAGCCTTGGGGACTAACCCAAAGGTGCACCCGGAAAACTGGGCGGACACGAGGTCTTGCCAACTTGGTGGCCTGAGTGCCAACATGAACATAACGGGGTTATGTGTCTTGCGGTAGAATGGGAATCGGTGAAAGTTTGACCCGCGCAAATGGCTTAAATTGCCGTTGCGATGTGAGCACGGGTTAGATGGAGCCGTACCGCTTTATGTCGTTCGGGTTAGAGAGACCTAAAGGTACATGGCACTCGCCGTTGGCATAGATGGGGGTCTTCGGTGGTCAATGGCTTAAATTGACGTGACCAATACCATGAAGACAAATTGCTCATAGGAATGGCCGTCTTAGTGGCGGTGGTGAGTCCGGAATGTTAATGGCTTCAATTGACGTAACATCGACCGGTTCACCGAGAATGTGCCCTGAGTGCACGGGACGTGTGGCCGTACGAGCCAACGTCTGTGATGAAATGGCTATGATTATATGCATTGCTCGCTTGTGCTAATGAAATGCAGGGAAGGAGCATCGCCGCCCCGAGTTGGGGGCGGATCGTTATAATTTGGTCAGCATTGCTGACCGTTGCTTTGTTTGCCACCGTGCGGTGGTTTGTTTGCTTGCAGGTGCAGCTGGACCAAGCGGTCAATAGCGGGCTAAAGCCCTTTTTGCGAAGCTGGCCCTCGAAGGCCCGAATGGAAATGTTTTATGTTTTGTTCATGTATGGCCGGCCTGCGTGCCGAGGTTTGGAAATCATGTAAAAGAACAGTGAAACATTTTGTAAGGCCTTAAGGCCGACTTTTGAGTATTTTGTAATAACATTCCTATTGTCTTGCTAGTGGACATTCATGCTTGTGCTGGGTTCTTGTTTTGCAACTTTAATAAATTGCTTCCGCTAGAATGCTCTGTGTAGGACGTTGAGATTGGTTGGATGGTTTCCATAAGTAACCACCCGGTCTGTCTGTGGTATATGGCGTCGGGCCCCGGCCGGACCTACTGCTATATGCTATGCGACGGATAGGGGGTGTTACAATTTGGTATCAGACTACTGGTTTTGGTCGGGCTTAAAGTGAATTCGTGGGCGAATTCTTTTTAAGGGGTGGTGAGCACATTGTGTGCGTCATCGTAATAACAGTAAAAAGAACCCATGAATGTCCACTTAGGAATGAAAATACTCGTGTTTGAGGAACCTGCGTGTTCCTATAATTGCTGTTTGCAATGTTATTTGGTCGCTTAACGGTGTTTTGTACCACTATAGGTGACCAGAAGTGGTGTTGGGCCGTCAGAACGCCGAGGTTCTGAGGCAAGTAGTGCACCAGAAGTTGCTCCCGCAACACCTTTGTCGGCAGAAAATATACGGTTGGTGGCTGAAGCGGTGTTAGCCGTGATCAATGCGCAGCCTGGAAGGCAGGCGCAGCAGCCCGCTCCTGTGTTGGAGCAAGTACCTCTTCAGGAGGCTGAGCCGAGGAGGATGGAGCAAGTGGTTGTAGAACCAATAGTGCCAAGGAGGGCGACTGAGAGGCAGTTGAAGCATGTAATGAGCTTTAACCCTTCGTTATTCTCGGGGTTGGGAACCCCATCTCAGGCTGAAGACTGGCTCTCCAGGGTGAAGAGAGTCATGACAGCGACGGAAACGGAGGAGTGGCAGATGACCACCATTGCTACATTCCTGCTGGACGGTGAAGCGAGGATGTGGTGGGAAGGTTTGGAGCTGCATCATCTGCGAGGTAGACAACTGATAGACGTTCCGATGGAAGAGTTCTCGGAATTGTTCTTAGCAAGATACCTCCCTTCTACTCAGAGGATTTCAATGGAGAATGAGTTCCTGAGCTTGGTACAGGGTGAGAGGAGCGTGGATGAATATCTCCACGAGTTTACGCGGTTGAGTCGTTATGCGAGCTCTACCATCATGGATGAGGAGCGCAAGACTAATCGTTTTTATGAAGGCTTGAGGGATGAGCTGAGACTATTACTGTCGGGGCCGATGACGCAGGGTTTCTTAACCTTGGTCAATACTGCCCGGTCCTTGGAGAAGGACATGAAGAACGTGCAGGCGAAGAAGAAGAAAGGCTTGGTTGATAGAAAATCTGAGTTTAAAGTGCCGACTACCTCAAAGTCCGGCTATCGGAAGTCTTTCAAGAAGCCTAGGACTTCGGGTCCAGCTCCTTCTGGCGCTTCTGGGGCGACTACGAGTCGGACCCCGGGCGCGTGCTTTACTTGTGGCAAGACGGGGCATTTCGCCCGTGATTGTTGGAGCGGACGTCCTAAGTCCGAGAGGAGGCCGGGAGCTACCTATGAAGAGAAGGGAAAGGCGGCGGAGTCGACCGCATCCCACTATGCTCCGGCCCAACCCAGGGTTTACAATCTTGGCCAACAGGAGGCCATTAAACAAGCTGACGTGGTGACAGGTACGGTTTAATTTATAGCAAGTCAATTCCTTATATGCTTGTTATGTGTATGTTACCTTACCACTGCTTGTTAGGATTTGTGTTGATTTGTGAAAACCCGGCACGAGCACTCTTTGATACGGGAGCTTCACACTCCTTCTTGTCCGAAGGATTTATATCACGCATCGGAGTCCCTTCTTCGATGGCGAAGGATAAGTTGGATGTGTTGTTGCCCAATGGGTGTTCGATGCGAGCGGTTAGGATCTGCGATGTTAAAGTTCGTATTGGGGAGCAGGAGTTCGACCTGCAGCGTCTTTACTTCCGTTGGCGGAGTTCGACGTCATATTTGGCATGGACTGGCTCTCGGAGCAGCAGGCCCATATAGATTGCGGTAGCAAGGAAGTAAAGCTGGGAGCAAGTCGTGAGACGACGTTTACGGGCTTAAAGGGGTCGAGCAAGACGTTGATGTCTGCTCTTCAGGTGGTGAAGGCGGTTCGTGCTGGAGCAGAACTGTTCTTTACACTAGTGGAGGTTGCAAAGCCGAAGCCCGCGATGGATTGTATTTCAGTGGTATCGGAATACCCTGATGTGTTCCCCGCAGATCTTCCTGGAGCCCCGCCTCAGCGGGAGATCGATTTTACGATCGAGCTAGTGCCAGGTGCAAAGCCTGTGTCACGATCTCCGTATCGGCTAGCGCCTAAGGAAATGGCGGAGCTGAAAGTTCAACTACAAGAGTTGTTGGAGCAAGGGTATGTGCGCCCGAGTTCTTCGCCTTGGAGCGCACCGGTCCTCTTTGTTAAGAAGAAGGACGGAAGCTTGAGG
Organism: Platanthera guangdongensis; assembly: GCA_039583875.1. Taxonomy (NCBI): domain Eukaryota; kingdom Viridiplantae; phylum Streptophyta; class Magnoliopsida; order Asparagales; family Orchidaceae; genus Platanthera; species Platanthera guangdongensis. Next base: position 28,328,170 of record CM077147.1, read on the forward strand.
TTGTGTATTGATTATCGGGAGCTAAATAAGCTGACTGAGAAGAACAAGTACCCGATCCCCGGATTGATGATCTCTTTGATCAGTTAGTCGGGTCGACGGTGTACTCGAAGTTAGATCTCAAGTCTGGATACTATCAGCTGCGGATAAGGGAGAGTGATATCCCGAAGACAGCGTTTAGTACGAGATACGGGCATTATGAGTTTACGGTCATGCCGTTTGGGCTGACTAATGCGCCGTCAGTATTTATGGATTTGATGAACAGGACGTTCAGGGAGTACTTGGACCATTTTGTGATCGTCTTCATCGACGATATTTTGGTGTACTCGCAAAGTGAGGAGGATCACTTCAAGCATCTCCATTTGGTGTTGGAGACACTCAGGAGAAACCAGTTGTATGCCAAGTTCTCGAAGTGCGAGTTTTGGCTATCCTCAGTGGCGTTCCTTGGGCATATAGTGAGTGGAGAGGGTATTGCGGTGGATCCGGCGAAGATTGTTGCGATACGGGAGTGGCCTGAGCTTGCTACGGTAGCAGAAGTCCGGAGCTTTTTGGGGCTTGCCGGTTATTATAGGCGCTTCGTAGAGAACTTCTCGCGGATAGCGCTACCTCTCACTACTTTGACGAGGAAGGAGCATAAGTTCGTTTGGACGCCGGAGTGCGCGCGAGCTTTTGAGGAATTGAAGTGTCGGTTGACCACGGCGCCTGTGCTGAGTTCGCCATGTGGAACCGAAGGCTATGAGATATATAGCGATGCTTCGGGCAGCGGTTTGGGTTGCGTGCTACTGCAGCACGGCAGCGTGATAGCTTATGGCTCGAGACAGCTAAAAGTGCACGAGAGGAATTATCCGGTCCACGACTTGGAGTTGGCGGCCGTGATTTTTGCCTTGAAGCTGTGGAGACACTATTTGTACGGTGTAAAGATTGATATCTACACCGATCACAAGAGCCTAAAGTATTTGATTGATCAGAAAGATCTGAATATGCGGCAGCGTAGGTGGATGGAGTTCCTGGGGGACTATACTTTCAAGATCCACTACGTGCCTGGCAAAGGGAATGCGGTTGCGGACGCGTTGAGTCGCCGAGCCCCAGCTCAAGCGAATTGGCTATCAGTGCATGATGAGCGGTTGGTGCAGGAGCTGGAGGCGTTGGAGATTGTTTGTGTGGATAGACAATCTAGTGCTGAAGCAGTGCTGAATTGGACTGAAGTCCAATATGACCTGGCTGATCGGATTCGGCAGGCTTTGGATATGGATGCTCATATGAAGCAGTTCATGATAGAGGCTCTGGATGGGTCAAATTCCCAATTCGTTGTGGAGGACGGATTGTTGTGGAAAGACGGTCGTTTGTGCGTCCCAAGTGTGGGCAGTTTACGGGCGGAGTTGTTGTACGAGGCGCACCATACCAAGTACTCGATTCACCCGGGGAGCACGAAGATGTACCGTGATGTAAAGAAGCTATTTTGGTGGCCGGGTTTGAAAAAGGATGTGGCGCTATATGTAGCGAAGTGCCAAACCTGCGCCTTGGTAAAGGCGGAGTGCCAAAAGCCGGGAGGATTTCTTAAGTCCTTGCCTATTCCGGAGTGGAAATTCGACGACATCTCTATGGACTTTGTGCATGGTTTGCCAAGGTCGCAGAAGGGGAACGACGCCATTTGGGTGGTGGTCGATCGATTAACAAAGGTGTCGCATTTTATTCCGCATAGGAAGGATGATCCGGTGGAGAAGCTGGCGAAGCTTTATGTGGATAATATAGTGCGGCTTCATGGTGTGCCCCGCAGCATCGTGAGTGACCGAGATGGGCGGTTCACGTCCAATGATTGGAGGCTGGTGCAGCAAATGTTGGGAACAAAGCTGAAGTTTAGCACAGCCTTCCATCCGCAAACGGATGGGCAGACCGAGAGGGTCAATAGAACCATGGAAGACATGCTTCGCATGTGTGTCTTGGACTTTGGAAAGCAATGGGAGGACCACCTTTATTTGGTGGAGTTCGCATACAACAACAGCTACCAAGCAAGTATTCAGATGGCGCCTTTCGAGGCCCTATATGGTAGAAGATGTCGCACGCCGTTGTCTTGGTTAGAAACGGGCGAGTCGAAGTTGTATAAGCGATCGGAAGTGGAGGACGCTACTTCCTTGGTGAGGACCATTCGGGAGAGGTTGCTTATGGCTCAGGACCGTCAAGCAAAGTACTATAATGCCAAGCACAGGAACGTGGAGTTCGCTGTAGGCGATTATGTATACTTGAAGATCAAGCCGTTCAAGGGTGTCTCGCGGGTGCGGCGATTGAAAAAGCTAAGCCCGAGGTACCTTGGACCGTTCGAGGTTCTGGAGCGAGTAGGAGAAGCGGCCTATCGGCTGAAGCTTTCAGTGGAGCTAAGTGGTTTACATGATGTATTCCATATTTCGGTGCTTCGGAAGGCGGTACAAGAGCCTACGCAAGTGATCGCGGCCAGTCAAGTGCCGGTGGATAGTGGGCTAACGACAAAAGTCAAGCCCGTGCGGATTGAGGACTCGGAGGTCAAGCGGCTACGCAATAAAGAGATCAGGATGGTCAAAGTCCGGTGGGACAATTGCGGTCGTGAGGAGCTCTCGTGGGAGCGAGAGCAGACGATGCTTGACGAATATCCGGAGTTGTTCCGCTCAGGTACAAATTTTAGTTTTGTACATGTTTTTCCCTTTATGTAATTTCGTGGTCGAAATTCTTTTAAGAGGGGTAGAGTTGTAACGCCCCGAAACTCAAAGGAGCAGAGGGGAATAATTTGGGCCAGTTTGAGTTCTGGCTGCAGGCACACGGCCTGGGACACGGGCGTGTCCCAGGGCGTGTCAAGCCTGTGTCGACACTAAGGCGTGAAGTCGACACTTTGGTCTCGACATTGTGTCGAGACTGGGCACACGGCCTGCGACACGGGCGTGTCGCAGGGCGTGTCGACCCGTGTCGACACTTAGCCGTGAAGTCGACACAGTGCTTCGACGTTGTGTCGAGACACGGCACACGGCCTGCGACACGGGCGTGTCGCAGGGCGTGTCAACCCGTGTCGACACTCGTCCCGCGAAGTCGACACTTTGGTGTCGACAGTGTGTCGAGACATGGCACACGGCCTGCGACACGGGCGTGTCGCAGGGCGTGTCGACCCGTGTCGACACTTAGGCGCGAAGTGCCGAGACCTTGTACACGGCCTGGAGCCCAGGCGTGTCAAGGTGACACGGGCAAGGACACGGGCGTGTCCTAGAACCCGTGCAGTGCTCGGGTTGAAAACGGGAGAAAATCATGGGGTACACGGCCAGCTACACGGCCGTGTCAGGTGGAACACGGGCGTGTCAGCTCGAACACGGGCGTGTTCGAGACCCGTGTGAGGTTCCAGGTGATTCGATTTTGACGGCGAATGAGGCACACGGCCCTGGACACGGGCGTGTGCCAGGCCGTGTTCGGCCCAGATTGGGCATTTCAGTCCCGAATCGAAGCCGTTCATTTCTTTGACTGTGGATCCAATGGCTGGGGGTTGTTCCTGAAGGGATATACCCGGGTTTTGACTTAGAAAACCCTCACTTTTTCCACTTGTTATCTCTCCAAACCCTTGGAGAAAGAAAAGCTAAGGCAAGAAGAAGAGGAGCTAGATCCGCCATTGGAGGAGCTTCGGAGCTCCGAATCGCAAGCCGACTCCGGATCCACGGAGGCAACGCAAGTGCGGTGATTTCCATCCGATTACTTTTCGATGGCGCCAAAGAGGACCGCAAGGGTAACGATCCTCATCTTGAGCATGAGTCGCTCTTTTCTTTGCATAGGAAGCCCCTCTCGCGAGTTTGCGAAGAGTTGGAGGCGTTCCTTCGGGTAGATATGTAAAGTCCCCGTTGTTTAGCGTCCGTATGCGAGAACGGACTTAGGCATTTTGGTTGAAGCCTACCCGGACATGTTAGTCCGGATCGGTGATGTTGCATTGCATAAGGCCGGAGAAGACTCCGTGCTATTTGGTGTTTTCGGGTTTTCTACGCGGTAGATTGCAGCAGGGAGCCTTGGGGACTAACCCAAAGGTGCACCCGGAAAACTGGGCGGACACGAGGTCTTGCCAACTTGGTGGCCTGAGTGCCAACATGAACATAACGGGGTTATGTGTCTTGCGGTAGAATGGGAATCGGTGAAAGTTTGACCCGCGCAAATGGCTTAAATTGCCGTTGCGATGTGAGCACGGGTTAGATGGAGCCGTACCCGCTTTATGTCGTTCGGGTTAGAGAGACCTAAAGGTACATGGCACTCGCCGTTGGCATAGATGGGGGTCTTCGGTGGTCAATGACTTAAATTGACGTGACCAATACCATGAAGACAAATTGCTCATAGGAATGGCCGTCTTAGTGGCGGTGGTGAGTCCGGAATGTTAATGGCTTCAATTGACGTAACATCGACCGGTTCACCGAGAATGTGCCCTGAGTGCACGGGATGTGTGGCCGTACGAGCCAACGTCTGTGATGAAATGGCTATGATTATATGCATTGCTCGCTTGTGCTAATGAAATGCAGGGAAGGAGCATCGCCGCCCCGAGTTGGGGGCGGGATCGTTATAATTTGGTCAGCATTGCTGACCGTTGCTTTGTTTGCCACCGTGCGGTGGTTTGTTTGCTTGCAGGTGCAGCTGGACCAAGCGGTCAATAGCGGGCTAAAGCCCTTTTTGCGAAGCTGGCCCTCGAAGGCCCGAATGGAAATGTTTTATGTTTTGTTCATGTATGACCGGCCTGCGTGCCGAGGTTTGGAAATCATGTAAAAGACAAGTGAAACATTTTGTAAGGCCTTAAGGCCGACTTTTGAGTATTTTGTAATAACATTCCTATTGTCTTGCTAGTGGACATTCATGCTTGTGCTGGGTTCTTGTTTTGCAACTTTAATAAATTGCTTCCGCTAGAATGCTCTGTGTAGGACGTTGAGATTGGTTGGATGGTTTCCATAAGTAACCACCCGGTCTGTCTGTGGTATATGGCGTCGGGCCCCGGCCGGACCTACTGCTATATGCTATGCGACGGATAGGGGGTGTTACACTTGCCTTCGGAAGTTAAACCTCACATGGCCTCCCTAAAAATCACCCCCACCTTGGATGAGACCTCTTCCTGGACCCTGAACGGGTCCTCCATGTTGCCTCCAACCTGGCTCCGGACCTTCTTGAGGTCCCTGGAGCCCCTGAGCTCTCTGCTCCTCTCTCTTTCTCCCCTCCTGATGCCTCGAGCCACCTTGCTCCTTCGACTTTGCCTTTGTCAATCTTGCCAACTTCTTGACAAACGTCGAGTTGGCCGCCTTTGTTGTTATCTCCTCTGCCTCCCTTTCCATCAGCTCCTCGAAGGAAAGGGGGCTTTTCGGGCCAGGCTCATCTTGAAGAACCCCTTGCGCAACCCCACCGTGAATGCCATCTGGAGGGCATACCCCGACATCTCCTGGACCTCCAGGATCTCTTCTTGGAACCTATCAATGTAATGCAACAACAACTCCTCAGCCCCCTACCTTATCAGGAAGATGGACACATGACTCTTCTTCCGCTTCTTAGAGGTGGAGAAGCAAAGCTGAATGCTCCGGCTCAAGTCCTCAAACCCATAAATCGATCTTGGTGGGAGTTGGTGGAACCAGTCCCTTGCCTTGTCCTTCAACGTGATCGCGAAGAAGCGACACTTGAAGGCATCCGTCATCGGCCCGATGGAGACGGCATCCTCAAACCACTATAGGTGCTGGACGGGGTCATCCTTCCTAGTATAGTAAGTCATGTCGGGCTCTCTGAACCCCTCGAGAACGGGAGCTGAGATGATCAGCTCGCTGAAGGGTGACCCCCTGAGGGGTGGTCTCGCCACCTCTACTCGCATGACCTGCTCGCCTGGAAGGCTGGCACTCGCCGGACTGGAGAACAACTCCCGGCCGGTGAGGTCTCGCTCGATCCCATCTCCCATCCTTGCCTTCCCGGGCCATCTTCCTAGTATACTTCCTTCTCCCCCTATTGGGGTCACCTCGCCTAGACCCCTGGGAGTCGACTCATCGAGAGGGGGGGAGCTAGCTCCTTGGGGGGTTGGAGTGAAGCTGCCACCCCAAGGAGCAATACTTCACAGCATCTCCATGATGCCTTGGATGGATGCCATGAACTCTTCTCTTCCCACAAAGGATCCTGGGTTGAGGAGCTCGCTGAGATCATCACTACTCCTTGACCTCCAGCCATGACACTCTCCCGAGATCTTCTATGTTGGTCACTCTCCACGCTCACCGCACCAAGATGTTGAAACCGAGAGATCGGTCTCTATGGATTTCGGGGTCCCTAAAAAGGGGTGACGTCACACTTACTACACTCGGGAGAATGTCACGGACCAAAGGTTCAGGAAACGAGGAACAAACCCCCAGCTCTAGCGTGGAGGTCCCACTTCACACCCAGAAGACCTTGGAGATCTCCCCCTCCCTAGTCAATGCTGAGATAGGGGCCTTGGAGGATGAAGAGAGAGTGAAGAAGTCCCATCACCAAGGCATCCCTAAGGGTCTATTTATAGTTTTCTGGGAATGGTCTACAAATAAACAACCTCCACTGCTATAAAAATTACCGAAATGCCCCAGGATTGGCCTGCCAACAGCCAAATCCCGCTGTTCTAGGCGGCTAATTGCAGTCCACCAGGGGTAGTCCCTCAAGCCGGGCGAGTTGGCGGTTAGGCGAGAAGCGGGGGGCGGCCTGGGCGAACAGGAGGCCTGCGAGTGGCGACCTGGCGGCCTGCTTGGCCACTAGGAGGGCTGAAGCCAGGCGAGCTGCGGCCTGCTTGGCGAGCTGTGGACTGCTTGGCGAGCTGCGGCCTGCTTGGCGAGTCGCGGCATGCTTGGCGAGCTGCGGCCTATTTGGCGAGCTGCGGCCTGCTTGGTGAGATGGCGGTCTGGTTGGCAAGACGCGGCCTGGCGAGCTGCGGCCTACTTGGCGAGCTGCGGACTGCTTGGCGAGTTGTGGCCTGGTTGAAGAGACGACGGCCTGGTTGGCGAGACGGCGGTCTGGCATTGCTTGGCGAGACGGCGGTCTGGCGTTGCTTGGCGAGACGGCGGTCTGGCGAGACGAGGCCTGGCGAGTTGGCGGCCTGCTTGGCGAGACGGCGGTCTGGCGTTGCTGCGGCCTGCATGGCGAGACGGCGGCCTGACGAGCTGCGGCCTGGCGAGCTGCGGCCTGTTTGGCGAGACGGCGGCCTGGGCGACTCCTCAAAGGGGCCGGTGGGGAGAAATATTTCCTCTCCTACTAGTATTTACGCAGGTCCACCCAAAATTGGCCTCCAGGAGTGCAAAACTCCCAAAAAGATTAAAAACATGCACCAAGTCCTGTGCCTTGTTTGGGGCCCTCTTTTCGCGAATACGGGGTTGTACAAGTTTTATCCGGACACTCACCACCCCAGGTGAGTGGTAGCCATAGGAATCACTCTCCCAACAGTGTTTTTACCAAAATGACCATGTTGGCCTACTAATAGCTTTCCCAAATAGCGTAGCTTCGCTATTGACAGACCATCTTTGGGCTATATTGAGTAGAACTATAAATAGACCTTTAAGGGAACCTTTGGGGGGATCCGTTTCTTGGCTTCTTCCTCTTCTAGTCAGCTTTGGCCAACTTCTGTGCCCTCCAAGGTGCCCGACTCTAACTTTGACTCGGGATGGGAAACTCTCTTTGATCTTTTGGATGCGTGGTGGGGACCTCCTGGCTATAGCTTTGAGTCTGTTCCTTAGTTCTTAACTGCTAGACAGGTGCTCTGGCTCAGGAGAAGTAGGTGTAGGCTACACCCCTTGGTTGGGAACTCTTCTTGAGACCAAGTTCTAGTTTCAACATTGAACATGATCATCCTTCCCCGTGTAGTATGATATCTCTGGCATGTTGAACCCCTTCAGAACCAGGGCTAAGACGATCAACTCGCTAAAAGGACTAGCTCCACCTACAGGGCAAGCCCGCTCGACTCGCGCCATCAACTCACTGGGATGACCAACACTCGTTGGGCTGGGAAACAACTCCCTCCCAGCAAGGTCCCTCTTACCCCCTCCAGTCGCCACCTCTTTCCCTGGCCTCCTGCCCGGGGCATCCTCACCTACGGACTTGGACGCGAGCACCGGGGCAACCGACATAGAGCACTCACCTCGCGGGGCAAGTCCATGCAACATCTCCATGACATTCTTTGTAAACTCCAGGAAATCACTCTTCCACACAAAGTCGTTCATATTGAGCGACTCGTCGGGATTGTCTTCACATTCCTCATCTCTAGACATGTGACTTACTCGGGATTTTCTGTGCAAACTACGGTCCATGCTCGTCGAACCAAAAATGTTGAAATCAAATTTTGGTTCCAAAGGGAGTTCAGACTCGAGGGAGTAACCTGCATTTATTTCTTCCAAGGAAGGACACTTGACTGATTACTTGAAACTGAGAAACAAACACCTGAGTTGTAGTGAGGAGGTCCCGCCGCATACCTAGATGATCAGATAGAGCTTTCCCCTCCCTACCCAATGCTGAGCTGGGCACCTTTGAGGGCACTTGAGGTCAACCAGGAGGAGCCGGAGGAAGAAGAAACTAAAGAAAAGGAATCACCTCCAAAGGTGCCCTTAAGGTCTATTTATAGTTTTCTATGAATGACATGCAAATAACGGAGTCCTGGCTTTTGATTTTACTATACCCAACTCAAAATGGTCTGCAAACAACTAAACTCTGCTGTTTTGAGGGGTTATTAGCATGCCAAAATGGACCTCCCTAGAGAATCACTTCTGAGTGAGTCGAACACACTATCACACTCGCTTGGGACGACGAGTACCTGGTGAAGAGGGCACTCACCGCTTTCTTGAGCCTGGAGTGGGTGCAGACCGCAACGCCCCACTTTACTGCCACTCACCAATAGCTCGGAGCAGGTGTAGGTCACGCTGCCTCACTCCCCCCTACTTGCCCACTCCACCCGCCCTGGGCAAGGAGAGGTGGTATGTCCCCCTCTCGCCTCTTCAGCTTGCCCGGGCCTGAACCGTCCTCTTTGCCTTGGTTTATTTTGAGGGACCCTCTCGGCGAATCCAGTGTTGTACAACACAAATCACCACTTCTATGAATATGACAATTTTGCCCTCAGGTAGTTCGGGCCCAATGGGCCCTTCCGCTGCCTGATTTGAGCAGCCAAGGAGGTGGCCAGCCAAGGGAGGCGGCCATGCACTCCCAGTCGAGCGTCGAAGATGAGCAAGGCGGCCAAATGGCCGCCCGACCTGGGTGACAAAGTGCCTGCCCAATCTGGGAGGCCACAGAGTCGCCCAATCTGGGCGGCCAAGCGCCATGGCTGGGCGCCGACTAAGGGACGGGCAACGAAGAGGCCGCCCCTCCTGAGTGGCAAAGAGACCACCCAATCTGGGTGGCCAAAGGGCCACCCGATCGGGTGGCCTCGCACCCCTGGATAGGTGTATGCGAAGGGACGAGCGGCCAAGAGGCCACCCCTACTAAGCGGCGAAGAGGCCACCCTAATCTGGTGACCGATCTGGGAGGCCTCGCACCCCTGGGTGGGCACAAGCGGAAAGCGGAGTGGGGGTGGCCACGACGCCGTCTGCCCCGGGTAGGCCGTGGTAGTTATTCCTCGGTCAATCCCCACTATCGGGTGGTTATTCCGTTAGTAGGGAAATTTTTGATATTCGCACCGCACGCATGAGGGTGCTGCGTGTGCTTCAATGTGTAAGAGGTCCACATCAAGTATATTATTTATTTAAAAGATTTTGAAAGATTATATTTTGATCGGTACTTAACAATTGGAATTGCACATGTAATTTTTTCATATACACATTAAATTAATTTGCACACATCCAAATCTAATTTGCATATAATATTCACATATTTTTTGTGGTGTTGAATCCGCCCACCAACATAGGTTAGTGTGCTAGTCTCCAACGGGGAATTTTTTGGTCCGCCAATTGGACCGTGAAAAGGTCCGCCTTTAAATATCATTCTTTTTTTCCGTAGGTCCCTCCTTCCCTGAAAATAGGCTTTCCCTCCACCCCAAATTTCATCGTAGACGCCATATTTCCTGGCCGAAGCTCCCTTTTCCCCCGCCAGCAAGCCTAGGTTTTTTGATCATTTCTTCTTCATGCGAGGCTTGCTTCAAGACATTTCTATCGCTGAGAAGCTCGAAAGCCCTGTTGGCCATCCTCGCAAACTTCCCCCAGCGGAAAAACTTTGGACAACGTTCCAGTTATCTTCGTCCACGAGTAGTGTAGAGTAACTTCTGTCATCTTTGTCCCCTTTTATCTAGGAACATTTGATACATTCCCGCTACCATGGAGGAAGCTGGAGAAACTTTGGATAACATTCAAGTTAAGGTAATCTAGACTCCTCCTTTCATTGTCTGTTTTTTTGTTGTATGAGTGACTTGGCTGCATGTCTACTTGTTTAATTTTTCAATGCGTATTGTTATTTTTATTGTTTGGGTTTTATCCGGCCGGAATTTATTTATCTGTAGGCTAATTGGATGTTTCTCCGATCGGATTTTATCTGAATTGTTATGTTGCATTGTTTTATGGGGTAGCGTTGACTGGACAAATCTGAATTTTTATCACAGGAGGAGAGTGGCGTTCTTGTCTTCCCAATCGTGCATTCTGACGCGAAAGCCTACAATACGTACAAGGAGTACGCCCGCAAAATTGGATTTAGTGTACGTAAAGAACATATTGTACACTGAACACATACTCAGATTGTTAACGGGAGGCAGTTTGTATGCACAAAAACAGGGTATAAACGATTGAATGATGAGAAGGATGCCCAAAAAAAATTCCGCAAACTTGATACTCGTAAATGGTGCTTGGCTTGCTTCCATTTTGCTGCAGATAAAGAGGAATTGTGAGGTGGTAAAATTCGTAGAGAAGCACAATCACCCCCTCGCTCAAGAGAATGACAGTCATTTGTTGAGATCTCATCGGGATATATTTGATGTTCAAGGAAGTCTTCTGAAGAGCATGACTGATGTTGGGATCAAAACAATTCAAACATACAACTTCATGGCCGACGAGGCGGGTGGATACGAAAATATTAGTTTTTTGTAAAACAGATGCTTATAACTATGTTCAACGGGAACGAAGAGCACTGATAGAAAGCGGTGATGCATGTCATGAGTTTGCTGAAAATATTTAAAGAAAGACAAAAGGAAGATATTATGTTCTCCTACGATGTCCAAATGGACGAGTTATGGCGTTTGACTAGTTTTTGTTGTATGAATGACCATAACAAGATTGATTATGATTCTTTCGGTGATGTTATTATATTTGACATCACGTATCGGTTGAATAAATATAATCTTGCTTGTGCTCCTTTTATTGGGATAAACCATCACTGACAAAATGTCTTTATAGGCGGTGCCTTCGTTGTAGAGGAAACAATCGAGTCATTCTGTTGGGTTTTTGTTACATTTTTGAGGTTTGTCAGTGGTAAACAACCAGTCATTATTTTTACAGACCATGATCAGGCGATGGTCGTTGCAATTGCGTGAGTTTTCACTAGCACTTGACGTCGCCTTTGTCAATGGAATATTTCGAAGAAAGCTCCTTCGAAGGTTCCAACATTCAACAACGATAAGAGTGTCAGAGCTTTATTCTATCATTACATGAGCAAATGCGACGATGAGGCCGAGTTTGATTTATATTGGAGTGGGATGATTTCAAGAGGCAACTTGAAGGACAATAAATGGCTTTCTGATTTGCATAAAATTAAAAATAGATGGTCCACTGCGTTTAATAAAGATATTCTAGACCTTGACATTCTGTCTACTCAGAGAAGTGAATCTACGAACAATATTTTACATGGGTGTGCAAAACCAACAAGTTCCCTTGTTGAGTGTTATACCGGGATGGAGAAGATGGTTTTTTCTTGGCGTAGATCCGAACATGATGAACATTTCAAGTACAAGCATGGAAGCATCACTTTAAAATTTAATAATTGTCCTTTATTAAAGCAAGTATCCAAAGTATACACAAAAAAAAATATTCTCCATTTTCGAACAAAGTTTTATGGACGGAGTTGTTAGCGTGTGCATAAGTGAAGTAGTTAGATCTGAGGATGGTCATATTTTATATGTCACTAGACATTGTGATGCAACTGCGGACAACAGGCAATGAGTGGTTAAAATTAACTCCAACACATTAGATGTTATGTGTTCATGCAAGGGATTTGAAACAAGAGGATTGTTGTGCAAACACATTTTAAGTGTATACAAATTTAAGAATGTGAAACAAATAAGTTCTTACCTACAAAAGAGATTCACACTAGCGACCAAAAAAGAATTATGCATTTCAAAAAGAACTTTCTTGAAAGAGGTCCAACCCAACTTGGTGTTTAGAAATCATCTTCTACGGTTCACTTACGACCTAGCCCAAATAGTCGGTACGTGTCATCCGGCTCAGCAACATGTCTTGGCAGCCTTAACTGATTTGAGGAGGAGCACGAAAGATATTGCAGACAAAGAACAATGTGGTCAGAAAGGATTTAATAAAGAAACTTTTCATAGTAATAGCACGTTAAAGGATCCAAAAGGAGCACGTCCTAAAGGTGTGTCAAATACTCGATTAAACAGTTTTTTCGAAAGACCAGCAAAGAAGCAAAGTAAGTTCGTATTTTTATATTTGTTTTCGAAATTTACTTTTCATATGCTTGCAACTATCTTTAACGTAATGTGCAAATTTTGTAGGGAAGAAGAAGGACCCTAAATCTACGACTGCACGAGGAGCTGAAGAACCAAAGGAGTTCAACTTTTTTCGAAATGGCAACTTCGAGAAAAACACGGACAATGTTTCCCCGTCTTTGTTCAGAGAAGAAATTGAGGAGGTGTCTATGTATGCGCCCTATAATTTTTGTGGTGTCCTGACGTGCTTCTTTGGTAAATATACATACATTATGTAATGTTGTTAACGAGACTGTAATCATGTATTAAGATTCTTTGTAATGTTACGAATCTATGAGAATGTAACCATATTCAATGTACTTTTCCCATAAAACTGCAATGTTCTGATACTGTACAAATCCAGTCGGAATTTTAGACTGCTTGTTTTAACAAAAAAAAAAACAGTGTTCGATACTGTGCAGATCCAGCCGAATATTCAAACCTTGGCAAGAAGAAATACAGTAATATACTGCATAAGTCCAACAAATTCAGACCGTAGTTATGTTTCTGATACTCCCCAGAGCCAGCCAGAATTATAGACATTAAAAACATAGTAAACTAACAAAATTATTAATCAACTATACTAATAAAATTATATATCAAATAATACTGTGTAACTGCAACATCAAGTTGTTCAATTGTGCAATTGTTACCAACACTTGTGAGCATAGTCATGTGTCAAAATACGAAACATCAAAATATAACAAAATTAACATTCACAACGTCCAAAAAACTAGCAAAGAACCGCATTGTTCTCACTATAAATTTTGGCATGTAAAATGTGTCAATTGTTAACGACTTAACTGGGCAAAATAGCTCAATCATTTGCACCGCAATTTCGGCCCTGAATCTAGACATGTTCTTATGTCATCCTTTAAATGTTGACCAAAATATTGACTTTGTGCTGGCTATTGCCTCAATATACTTTAACACAAAAACCCCACAATCGCGCCTCCTTCTTACGTCGGTGCTTCTCTCACTGTTTTGATCTCCCAATTATGTAGCTCTGCTGGTAATGAGCTGCATGTATCCTGCTGCAAGCTTGAAATCTATGAATAAAAAGTAACAAAACACAAAAATAATTGAACAAAACATACCAATGATTGCAATGTCGATTGATGCATCTTGTTGGGCATTGAGTCATAATAGTACCACATCTCTTCTTTAAGATTGCATGTTAACAATATCCAATAACCTGGTAAGTGCACTGACATCAAAATGATATCAGCGGCTTGAACATTTGTAGGAGTAATGTGGGCTAGTAATCTCTCGTACCTGACATCGCAACTCTTATAGTACTGCATGAATATAATTTTTTTACAAGACATCACTAGAAAACAAACATTATAGTAAATTTAAAATAAGGCCAGTATAACATATATAAAACTTGCAGCATAATTTGAAGAAACATATAAAAAATTGTTACATGCATTCGGGAATTTGCTCTGCCGAATGTTCAACACAATGACATATGCATATATATGACTATCCATTAGCCAACCTTGGCGCAGTAAATCCTCAAAAGCCTCTCTATTCATTGATGTGTTGCCGCATTCAAATAAACATTCACTATAAAATATATAGAAAAAAATGAGTCACAATATAAATAGACGATCATATGCTACCGTCTAACACAAAATACCTCTTGCCATAGGGACTCAGGGTCTGTTTGGGATAGCTCTAGCGGATTGAAAAGCTGCTGTCCGGATAGAGCTGTTTTAAAATAGATCTCTGGGGAGTAGTTTTGAAAAAGCTGCAGTGTTTGGGTGTTCTATGCAGGAGTGCGATTTGAAGAGCGATTTTCTATTTAACTGTTTGGAGAAACAACTTTTGGAAGCTGTTTTTTTTAAACTAAAATATATAAATATATAAAAATAACTGATAACCGGAGTCTTTTACATAGTTCTAGAAAATATAAGAAAAAGTCTTCCAACATCCGGCGACTGCTGTTTACAATCCTTCCGATCACCTGTTCGAAAATAAATTGATATGAATCAAACTTTTGATAATTTAAATCTTTTAAATTTTTAGTAAAATATGGATCGAATTTTTACCTGCGCGCACTGTATATTTCTTTGGCAATGCTATCTCGTACTGTAGACATATGTTCTGCTCCAGCAACATCACACATATCGCCTCCAATATCATCCTTTACCGCATGGTCTTCATTCTCCAAGGGAACAAAAGAAGACTCATCAGCATCACAAGCATTAAACTCAGGATCCCAGCGAGACGGATGTCTCCGAATGAAGTTATGTAAGGCCATTGTCGCTAGCACTATGGAACGCCGTTTCTTGAAGTTGTACTGTGACATTTTGCTCAAGATGTGCCACTTTTTTTTCACACATCAAACGTTCGCTCGATCACACTGCGAAGAGATGAGTGCGCCTTATTGAAATGTTCTTGCCTTCCGTGTACAGGCCGACTCCCACGGGCAAAATCTGTCAAGTGATATCTTGTTTCTGGATACGGCTTCAAATAGCCCATATTTAACGGGTATCTAACATCCACTAAGTAATATTTACCTGAATTTATTTGCTTTGTTAAACAGGTAAACATTACGAAATACGAAAAATTTGAATGAATGTAAACATATTGATTAGTATACCTTGTGGTGGATGCAGAAAATGCAATCTATCGTTTGTCAATGCGCGCGCGAAGATGCGATTATCATGAGCAGATCCCTCCCATTCAGGCAGGGCAAATGTAAAACATATGTTAAACTTACATACTGCCATTACATTTTGTGTCGTCGTGTCACGACGTCCTATGTATCGTACTTGATTTTCTACAGGTATCCTCACATCAACATGTGTACCGTCAATGGCATCAACACAAACCTTGAAGAATGGCATGTAATGAGGATCATACCTTATCTCAGCTGGAATATCTCTGAACTGACGGTCAATAGGCTTAATAGCATCAATTGAGAGTAACAAAAGAGATCTAAGCTCTTTCGAAAAATATCTACTAATTGTTTCGGTCGAGTGCTGAAACTGTTCTTTCGTTAATCTAACGGAACCTCGTTGTGCTAAGATATACAATGTAATCCTCAGGACTTCTCTTGAGGACGTCCGTTGTGATCCTTGAAGTTCATGATCTACTTCCAGTTTATGAAGTAAATCTATGAAAATGCGTTCGACATCCTAAATACATCATGAATCCTATCTAGATGTCCTTCTAGTAACTATTTGATCCATTTCGCACCTATTTGGGTAGATGTCATGCATGGGCGTTTGTCTCGAACATGATAATTCATCTTCTCGATCGATGACATAACTACATGACAATACTCTATATATTGCGTCCGCTCTGGCGAAAGACTTGTTGAATCTCCAGAATCTTCAGGGGAGGAGTCATGTTCTTCCATTATTAGTGGCAGCATTTAAAGCATCACAATACATTTATCATAATCTATATAAAGATAAAATATCGAAAATTAATCATCATGCGGTACAACATCAAAACAGTAAACATAAACATCATGCGGTACAACATCAAAACAATAAACATAAATATATATCGAGGTAAACCCGTGTCACTGAGCCCTCTTCTCGTACGCCTTCATAATCCACCAAACTTGCATATCTTTTGGAATACTCATGAAGATCTCCCTAGTGGTCTTGTCCCTGATGTGCTCGAGAGCAAAGTAATATAGATCTAGGTTTGCCCGTAGCTCTAGGCTACTGGAAATCAACTTCACCACCTCTTTGACTGTGACTACTGGTGGAGGCTTCACAGCTAGAGTGGATTGATGTAAATCTGACATCAAAAAAATGTCATTCATTTATTCTTCCCGATCTTTCTTCTGTTACTTGCCGAGGAAGACGCATTCCCAGGAGGTGTTGAAGCACCTCCTAGCTCTTCAGGACCACCTTGATTGTTTTCCATGTTGTCTGCTACATCATCATCTTCCAACTGGATCCTCCCCACATCCGGTGGCAAACTCCCAATTGAAGGGGCCCATGAGTCTTCTCCAGTTGCGACAATCTGACTGAACATAGTGTTCAGTTTCTCCTCCAACGTAGGTGCAATACCTCCGCATCGAAATTTTTTCGCCGCTGAACAACCTATTATAATCAATATATTAATATTATAATCTGTCAAAATAAAAACTAATTTTATGGAATCAAACGTGAATTTGTTCTGACCTTAATCCTCTCTGCCCACCATTCCTCTGATGCAGCAATTATTCTTTTCTCTGCATCCCAACCTAAACCAGTCTCGCCATGTTTCAACTCCTTCCATAACTTCCAATCCTTTTTCAAATAATTTCATTTATTTTTCATTTACAATCAATCGTAGTTTTTCCCGGTTCGTTCCTTAAAACCCGTAATCAAAATTTTCCACCCTTCTTTGCTAAAATGGGTGGTGGGACGATTCCTCAAACCAATCTCTTTTATGTAGAGATCACAAAATAACATCGCTTCACCTGACTCCCAACTCGCTACGATTCATCCTTCCTTTGGTTTTACCATTATGTTATACCATAAACCCTAATTAAAATAATAATTACTAATCAAATTCCTAGCCTACCAATTACTAATTAAAATAACAATATTAAGATAGCATAAACCACACACACACACATCCACAAAACAAAAAAAACACACACACACACAAACCAAAAAAACACACACACATGCACAAACAAAAAAAAATCAAAAACACATACACACACACACACAATCAAAATCAAAAACACATACACACACACACACAATCAAACACACACGCACACACACACACATTCACAATAAAGAAAACACACACACACAAACACACACACACAAAAACACACAGCCATCCATACAAACACACACACATCCATCCAAACAAACACGCACACACACATCCATCCATACACACACATACATCCACAAAATCAAAAACACACACACACATCCATCCACACACACACACACACACACACACACACACACACACACACACATATCTATCCACACAAACACACACCCATCCATCAATACACACACACACACATATCCACAAAACCAGACACACACACACACATCCATCCATACACACACACACACATCCATCCACACACACACACACACACACACACACACACACACACACACACACACACACACACATCCATCCACACACACACACACATCCATCCACACACACACACACATCCATCCACACACACACACACATCCATCCATACAAACACACACACACATCCATCTATACAAACACACACACCCACACACATCCATCCATACATACAGACACACACGCACGCACGCACGCACGCACGCACGCACCCACCCACCTACGCACGCACGCACCCACCCACCCACCCACGCACCCACCCACACACACACACACACACACATCCACACACACACACACACACACACACACACACACACACACATACACACACACACACACACACACACACACACACACACACACACACACACTCATTCAGCACATACATACAACTCACATTCAATACACACACACACAACGACATACAACACAACACACATTCAACACATGCAACACAACACAAATTAAACACCCACAAACACATTAAACACACAGGCGCGCACACGCGCGCGCACACACACACACAGGCACGCGCACACACCCACACACACACACACACACACCATAAGAAAAGGAAAAAAAAAACAGATCTGCAGCAACAACTAAGATGGGAGAAGGGGTATCCCTCAACGATAAACCCTAAATTGGTAAAACAGGAGAAGGGAGAAGGGGTATACCTCAGCGATGTGCGCTAGTGCAACGGAGATCAGGCGAATCGCCGGTCTTCGGGTCTGTTTGGGGCAGCGACGATGGGTAATAGGGTCGTCGTCATCGTTTGGATCCGGAGAGGAGCTCGGCTAGGGCTTGATGTCGCCGTTCAATAGAAGGAGAAGAAATTTCGCCGGATATGGGATAGGAAAGCGACGCGGGATCGGGAAGAAGGCCGACGTGGTATCAGCAAGACGGGCTATCGCGGCCGGCGATGTCGCCATTCTGGCTTGTTGCGGGATCGAGGAGAAGGCAGCGGGATCGGGAAGAAGCCAACGGCCGCAGGATCGGGGAGAAGGAAGCACGGGCATGGGAGAAAAGAGGAAGCGCGAATTTGAAAGAGCCAGATGCGAAGGAGAAGTAGCGCCCTAAAAATTTGCAAATCCGTGATTTTTGAAAAGTGATTTTTGATCCGCCCCTCACCCAAACACCAAAATATAGCGGTTGCGGATTAGAAAGCAGCTTTCTGATCCGCAGCCGCTGCCCCAAACAGACCCTCGGTGTTGAGTCTATGAGCTCTCTTGCTGCAGGTGTCAAAAATAAACGCCCCGAGAATTTAATTTCTTCTTTGGATTTCCCGGTCTCTTTGGAAGCTTGACGTTTTCTTTTGCGGCTTTTCGAATCGGGGGTCGATTCACTAACACAAATTGTTTCCTTTTCTGATTTTTTGTGTGCAGATGAGACTAAGGTGTGGGTAGGTGACGATGGTGTGGGGGCAGCTGATTTGGGAACATACATTTGAGACTTCAACTTAATCATGAAAATAAGAAAATCAAATTTCTCTTGGAAGTTAGTTCTCAATCCACGGACCTCAGCAAGAATCCTTCCCTTCGATTGTGTAATCTCTCTTTTAATATAATTTTTTAAATCCCTCTTTTTTTTCTTGCCCTCCTCCCTTCTAATTTTCTCCTTCATTATTCTAGCCTTATTCTTGTCCAACAACTCCTCTGTCCCTCACTTTATTTTTCCAACATTTTGCCTCCTTTGATGCTTTAATTTTAGTACCTCCTCAAAGTCAGATCCTGACTCATTAGACCCATATGTTTCATGATCCTCTGAACTTAAGTAAACCAAAGACGGCTTTACCTACATGTAAGATGTATTGTGAAAAACATACTTTATTTGGACAAAACAACAACAAACCACAAATGACAAAAATGACCAAACCTCTTTCTTCGAAAACAAAAGTATCGGCATATTCTCACAAAACTTATGACTAAAACTGCCTTTTGTGGCCCACCGACACAGATGTGGCTATGACATCACATCTATTGGCACCTGGATGTTGGTATGTTCGAAAAACCATACCCACAAGATTGCTAATTTTTTAAAAACATAAAATAATAATGGTTCCACAACAAAAACAATATAAAACCAACAAAATACTTTCCACAAGTATAATTGAGCACCCTTCGAGGTAACCTAGACTGGCCGACTGTTTTTGGGAGGAGCTGAGTGTATGCAGATCATCAAATTGTTGGTGCAGAAATGCGTGAATGTCCTTGAGCCAGTTATATCTCATAAATTGTTCTAATCCACAAAAATTTTCTAGGCACATGGTAAGTCTAAGAGATTTTAACGGAAATAAAAAACGACATAGTACATATTTAACTAAAGCATCAATCCTTCACTTTTCAACTTAATCCAAATCATCCTCAGGGTTGGCTAGATCATTAATATGGTTGACAAACTCGGATTGTGTGAAATTGAATAGTGGTAATCTTCTGAAATTGAAATCATGATCCCTATTGGATAGACCAAGTATAACAACCACCTCTTTCACTGTCAGTTTAACATAATAATGTCCTAGGAGAAAGGCAGATTTATCCGGCCTGTACAACAGAATGAGTCGGTACAATAGGGGAATGTTCTGGGGTAGGTTAGGCAAATTGAAAAAAATGCATCAATGAAGCATTAGTCAGCACCTCCCTTGAGGCATCAGAAATAACATCAAGCAATGACTCAGCTTGTTTCTTAAAGGTTGATATTGCACATCTACTGTTAAGAAATGTTCCGGCTGGATGACCTTCCATCTGCATATAAAAATAAATAAACCAAAGTTATGATCCGGGATTGATCCAGTCAGATTTAAAATACATCATATTAAACAAAAATTGCTGTGGTGGTCATACGACCTACATCCAACCGGATCATCAAGATTTTATGGCAAAAAATTGGAACCTAAACAAAACTCCTTAAAATTCAGAAATCACAGACATTTAATGTTTACTATGAGCACATTCCAAACAACTCAAAAAAGGACTACAGACAATACAAACATTCCAAACAATCCAAACTAAAACATGAAATTACAGAACATGTCTAAATCAATCTTATGATTTCTTATAACCTAAACCAAACAAGGAGAAATCCGAACATTCCATAAAATGAATCCTTGTCTAGAAATCAATCTTACGATTTCTTATAACCTAAAACCATACCTGATGCTTTTGAGTTTGTCGGGAAGGCGCTGTGTATACTCCGGCAGACCTAGGCGCCTAATTGGTATGCGTCTTCTTTGGCGATACGTTTTCTCTAAACTTAGGGCACCAGACGTCATTGCCGACAACGAGTAAAGCGGGCGAAAGGAGAATCCCTTCTCCGGCGATACGTTACTTCGGGGCGACTGTTGTGGAGCGTTTGAATTTCGAATGGGAGAGGAGAGAAGAGGAGAGGAGAGGAGAAATGAGATGAATCTCTGATATCAGAATGATATTTAAAGGCAGACATTTTTGAGGGGTTAATTGGCGGACCCAAAAATCACGGGTCTCCAACGGCCTTTTGTCGATGTTAATTGTTGCCTTGTCAACGTCGCGGATCAAGTGAACTATTAAGGCTTCATTTGGTTGGGCGGTGGCTGGTCGATCCGGCGGGTGGAAACGGAGTGTTCGAAACGGAGGGGGAAGGTGACTGCTCCAAACGGAACTTTTTGAGGCGTTTCTCAAGCCGGGCGGGTGGAAACAGAGCAAACACCATCGGAGATTCATTTGTTTACCCAAATAGAGCATAAAGCATGTCATTTTCCCCTCCAGTCCGACTCCCGCATTCCAAATTCCGCTATTTGACTTTGCGATCATCTTTCTCCCCCGCCGACCATGGATGGCCCCTCCTCCAGCCTCCGGCGGCACAACCCGGCGGAAGGGGCTTCGTCGGAGGACTCAGCCGCTGCGCCGCCGCTTCGAGGAACACGGGCCCTAAGGAAGCGAAAGGGATTCGCGGTTTCTAAGGTCAAGAAATCGTCGTCTACATCCACCGCCTTTCCAGCTCGTGAGCAGAAGCAGAGATGTTCATCCACGTGGGGCCAGAATCACGTGGGAGATCCTCTTCAGGATCTTGCTCTTCCTCTCGGCATGTCATTTGCCGCCGTTCTTTCCCAGGTTTCCCAATTATCTTTTAGGGTTTACAGATATATTCATATTTGCGACTTGTGAAGTTCTGTGCTTGATAAAGTGCAATGATTTGGTAGCTCTGTTCGCACACATCAACCGAATCCCCCTTAAATACTCTAATTATGCCACTACGGAATTTGTTTTTGAATTTTTTTTATGTATGATTAGTTGATGAAATGTTCATTAAGATGATGAACTTAAATTTCTTCACTTGAATCCAATCATTTTATGTTATTGTAGAGTGGTGTTTAGTTAACTGAGTAAAGTCTTGGATTTGTGACTTTTCTATAGGGTCTGTGGCATATAATGTAGGAAACACGGTTGTTGATAGCCAAAATTCTCAAAATAATGAGTCCATAAACTCTAGTTATCTCCGCACAATGAAACGTTAAGGTCAACTTTTAATTTTAAAATAGCAACTTTTGAACAACCATTTATTAATTTTATATGACATGATTACTTGATATGCTTAAGTACCCGGAACGAGTTGTTTATGTGATTACACCATCCTCAATATAGTCGCGTTTCAAAGGATTCTTTTAGGCTATGTTCATTTGGAAAGAATTCAGAGGTGGGAATTGGAATTGACTCAATTCTAGTTCCTGTAAGAATTGGAATTTACTCGATTATAATTTTGCCAAAATTGGATTGAAGTCAATTTCAATTCTTTCGTTTGGTTTAAGACATGAATTCTATCATAGGAATTGAAATTAGTAATCTGATGATCAGTTGCATGTCAAAATTCAGTGGAAGAATTGAAATTTAAAATTTAAAGCAGTGAAGTAAATATGTAGACAATAAATTAGATACCAACGACATGCATAACCATCAAAATGTCAACAAAATCAAAATAAATTTGCTTAAAATAATATAATCAATTAAAATAAAGTCTATATATGCATAACAAGTTTGTATTCGATAATAACAAAGCTAATAATTTTGCTAGTTTAAAGTCAAATTAATCTTCCAAATGCAAGCGGAGCCATTCCCTCCTTATTCACACCGACAAATCCATGAACACATCACTCCTCGTTTCATCAATGCTCAAGATTTCGATGACTTTGATGGTCTCATACTCAGTCAAGTCTATAATAGCTGCAATGATCACATATATCATATCGTCTCTCGAGATCTGTGCTCGAAGCCGAACAGTCACATTGCTCTCTTGTTCCATGTTTCTTGCAATTGCCCGAACAACATCCACAATAGTATCAACTCCGGGAGCTCTCTTCTTATTTGGTCATGGTTCGGCCTCAACCACATTTTCATTCGTTGAGTCCTCTATGTTAATCTCATTTATGGCCTCGAATGCAGTCTCAACATGAGCTTTTGTAGCTCTATCAACCTCACACAACGAAACTAAGTCACCCCAATTCACGTTCACTTTACTTTGATAAGGCTTTATAGTCGAATGTATCTGCAAATTTAGTTGAGATTAGACGAAGAAAATATTAATATTGATAGTATAGTTTTTTTGCAAAACCAAAACATTACCTGAATATAGTTAGCCTAAACAACTTCGTTGTCTACCCTCACAAAATTGTGCTCCCAATCCCAACCGAAGTCGCTTGTATTCAACATTGATGATATTTTTTGATAGTACTTATTCCAAGTTCTTAAGCGTGCCATTGACCTTTTCTCTTTAATCAAAACACCACATTTATTATTTAAGGCTTGGATGACAGTTGTGAATGCCACACATTTTCAACCATTTGCAGCCATATTATCCAAACCCTGTTACTTGAGGAGAGCAATGGGTAAAGTGCAATCCATTTGTGTTGTCCAATGAACTCACTTTCTTTGGCAGTTTAATTTTGTTTTTGTCCATTGAATAGCCGTGCAACATTGAAAGCTAAGATTGCGCCAAAAAGGTCAATTAAATTTTGTAGGAAAACATTCATGCACAAAACAATCATTTACAGAAAATGTTTATTTGCAAAACATTCTAGCATTTTTTATAACCAAGTTCCACAAAAAAGCATTAATTTACAATCGCTTTTATGCTCCACGATGAGTCCGGCACTCTTCGAACATATTCATAGCCAAGCTTTCTCTAAAATTAGTCCACTTGGGTGTTTCTTGAACTAGGCCCACTACATTTGTGTACTCATAACTATCACTATTTGTATCCTGCCCTATATATCCGCGCCAACCTCAACAAGTAATCTAACATCATTCTCTAATCTCCTCTATATGAAAAGTATGTATGATGCAACATACATTTATTATTTGAACTTGTTTAAAATAAAATTAGTTGTTAGATTATAAGCAAACAAATAATGAAATTTGCGTCTTAAAGAAATCTCAATTACCTGCACTTTGATGTCAAAGAAGAATGATCCCCGTAGAATTGTCCATTAGTTCTTAAGGAGGCCAAATATCCTCATAATAACATTTCTTCCCTTTGAGTGTCGTAGATTACACAACTCGTTGTAGTTGGAGGAATTATTGTCCTGCGCTGACCACTCTTTAAGGGGATATCTGGTTGACCATTATGGAGCAAAGATAACCTAGACCATTTGTGTATCCCGCATCCACAAGGTAGTATTTACCTATCACACTTCAAAAAATCGACTCTTTCTTATGCATTAACACATTACAAAATACTTTGGAGTCTGATGATGGACCCCTCCCATTGAGAAAATACATAAATAAATTTCATGTTTGAATCACATCCCACAACGTTTGTTGTTTTAGTTTTTTTTTTATATCTATCTTGATCCTTCACGGGGCCTGTTACTTCAACATGGGTGTCATTTATCGCGCCAACACAGTTCTATAAGATAAGTATATATATATATATATATATATATATATATATATATATATATATACACACATACATACATACATATACTACCATCTTCGAACGGGCTTCGCCCGTTCTCGATGCGGCGCTACGGGCTTCGCCCGCTTGACATTCAAGCGGGCTTCGCCCGCCCCCATCAATTTTTTTAAATTTAAAAGGATTTAAAATTATATTTATTAGAAAGTTTAATAATTAATTTATTATTCAAAAAAATAATTAAATAAATAAAATAAATTTAAAATCCTGGCCCCCCCCCCCCCCCCCCCCCCCCCCCCGCTTTCGTCTGTTGCTGTACGACTTCCTTTTGCCGCCGCCGACGGCCTGCCCGGCGGGTTCCGTCGTGATGCAACCTGTTTTGCATCTTTTTATTTTATTTATTGTACATGTATTTTCTTTTCTCTTGTCGCGCATGTCTTCGCGCTTGGTTGGAATATTATGTTCTGTCGCGCACATTATTTGCGCCCTGGATGTTATTTGGTATTGCGTGCACTACTTGCACAAGTTTTGGTTTGGCTCGTTGGTTTGACCGGCCAACGAGACCCTAAATGCATAGGTCCGGTAATTTAGGGATGGGTTAGCTTAGGGCAAGCTTTATTTTAGTTAACTACTTTATTTTAAAATTTATAAGTCTTAAAATCTCCCACTTGGTGTGTCAATAGTCCAAATTCCAAAGTATTCCAAAGGAGAAACCCTAAACCTACCCATTTAAAAACAACCCTTCCCACTGTTCCAGGCCGGCTGGAATAGAACGTTTAGAGAAATCTTTTCTCTGTTGTCGTTCTCCCAGCGCCGCAAGCCCGCATCCCCGACGATTCCACGCCCTCCAGTCGACCATTCCCCCGGAGCCTCCACCGCTACAAGTCGGTCTTCCCGCTCGTCGGCTCCTCTTGAAACCTCGACGACCTCCCAGTACTCAGCTTCCTCGATGGAACCCTCCAGGGCAGCTCCAACAGCCGCCGTTTCTGTGGCCTGAAGCTTCGTTGGCCGTCGTTCCTGCCTCCAGTCACTCCCTAGGTCTCCGGCGATCTCCTGTGCTTGTTCTTCTGGCGGTTTCAGCAAACCTCCGGTGATCTCCCCCTTCCAGCATCCTGTTCCTCCAGCCACCACTGCTCCCTACAAATCCAGCTCCTCTCCAACAAGCGGTTCCAGCCAGTGCTCCACAGTCCAGGCAACCCCGAGCTCGTTGTTGCTACTCCCCCATGGTATACCTCGCCATTCTCCTACCCTCAATCCACGTCAATTTTATTGTGTTAACATTTAAATGAATAGTAATTAAAGGAGTTTGCCCTAACAAACTTCATCGCCAATTACCGTTTACTTTCCATTGCCTTGTTTGTCCGCTCTCATATTTTGTGCCTGTGAAATCGTGATTTCATAACGTTTCTACGCACACGCGGTAGCCTTACGTTCGTGTGCGACGCGTAGGTCGTTTATTTCGGTAGAGAATAACCCGCAAAGTCCTCTCGCGCCGCTTTATTTTAAAAGATCGCATCGTTATATTTTTAAAGCGACAACCCTAGGTTTAGGATCACATCAGTTTGGTGTGGCTGCTGGGATATCTCACTTCTATTGTGGGATAGTCGAGCGCCGTTCGTTTTTAGGAGTTTTAAGTTCTTTCAAAAAAAAGAGAGAGCAAACGATGGAGTCTTGAGTCGGACACATTGAGGGAAGTTTAGGAGACATGAGTAAACGTCTGGAAGAACTCATGGCCGCTGTCACTACACTCATTGTCTCCGTGAGAGATACGAATCGGGTCATGTTAGGGTTACGCACTTCGGTCAATAACTTAGAAGCACAATATCACTTAGGGGGTCCTCCTGCACAACCCCCTACTCCTGCACGACCTCCTACACCTCCACCGCCAGAACCCCAACCAGCTCATCACGAACACGGGCATCCACCTAGGTGGGATGCAGGTATTAAATTATATGTTGGGGATTTTGAGGGCACACTAGAGCCCGAGGTGTGCCTTGATTGGTGCGAGCGTCTTGAGCGATTCCTCAGCTGGAAGCGCACTCCTACCCATCAACAGGTGGAGTATGCGACCCTGAAGCTGAAGGGCCCCACACTCACGTGGTGGGGGCAAGTCGAGCGGATGCGATACACGATGGGACAACCACCTATCACCACCTGGGTTGAGTTCAAAACTCAACTCAAGAGGAGGTACGTCCCTGCTGATTTTATGCAGACATTGTACCGTAGGTATCACAACCTACGACAAGACAAACAAACTATCGGCGAGTACACGAATGAGTTCTTAGTACTCCAGTCACGCTTAGATCTGAATGAGGAAGACCACATGGTTGTGGCCCGTTATCTGAATGGGCTACGGTACGCGATACGAGACCAGTTAGAGCTTCATGATTTTCGGGACCTTGGAGAGATCTCCAGCCGAGCACGTCGAGTGGAGGCCCTCCAGAAGAGGACATCTGGTCAGAGGTCTACTGATGGATCTAGGTCTACTGACAGATCCACTTCGAGCACCACCACCACCACTACCTCTGCTACTACTGATTCCCCACCTCTTGCCGTTACGGGAGCCCCGACTCTTCACCCTGGCCCGTCCCGGGGTAAGGAGCCCATGGGAGCCCGACCCCACACTGGAGTGTTTCGATGCTTCAAGTGTATGGAACCCGGACACAAGTCTTCTGAGTGCCCGCGATGCCAGTTCGTTGCTGTGATTGATTCCACCTCCGGAGGTGAGCCCGAGTATGGGGTTTTCCTTAGTGACCCCCTGCCCATGCCCCTGCCCGAGGCTGATGGTGTTATCGAGGGCGAGGGCGAGCAAGCAGAGCACCTAGTTTGTGCTCTTCACTCTAGTTTGATTACCTCTGGCGAGACCGCTGAGCAGGATCCTCGAAGAAAGGAGATTTTCCGCACTACCGCCCGCATTCAGGAGCATTTCTGTTCCATTATTATTGATAGCGGTAGTATGGAAAACTACGTGTCTCAGCGAATGGTGGAGAAGTTAGGACTTTCGACACGCCCCTTAGAGTAGCCGTACCATTTATCTGGGGTCAGTAGCCCGTTAACTATACCCATTACTCATCATTGTCAGGTAGAGTTCTCTATCGGGGACGTGTATCGTGATTCGGTGTTATGTGATGTCGCCCCCATCGTCGTTTGCCATATACTTCTAGGACGACCCTGACAGTATGACCGACATGTTCTGCTTCATGGTGTGAGGAACTCTCATTCTTTTGATCATCATGAGCGCACGATCATTCTTCTTCTTCAGAAGAATGGTCCTGTTCCTAGAGCACCTGGAATGACTTCACTAGTATTTACGTCGTCGTCTTTAGTCTCCACTACACCACTCCTATTTAGTGCCACGCTTCGGCCTGGACCCTCGCTCCAGGGGGAGGCATCTGATTTTCGAGAGTCATCTATTTTGGGTGCTCTGGTAGCGCCACCTTTTATTGACCTCGTATTTGATGAGCACGCGTTTAGTCCGCATCGTTTGGCCTTGGTGGCAGTCGAGCACATTGGGCTCCTCACTCCGAACGTTTGATGTTTGTGATTCTTAGGTCGAGTCGTACGAGGAGAGTTGAGATGACCCGTTGGTTTTATACTCTTCATCGGGACACTCGTTTCCATGGATTTTTGTGGAAGATTATAATCGATAGATTTGAGATCTGCTTAAAATGTTGCGACTCGAGTGAGATTTTATCGGGTGACGTCAAAGCGATGGACGGACCTGGTTTAGCGGACGAACGTAAGTGTCTACCAAGCAAGAGGATGTTGCGTCATGAATTACTGGTTCCACGACTTGCTTCCATTTGTTTCACGGCTTGCTTTCATTTGTTTCACGGCTTGCTTCCATTTGTTTCACGTTTTCCCTCCCACCACTTGTTTGCTACACACACCGCCCCTGTTATCCTCCGCAAGCTCTGATAATTACTATTTCTTTAAATGATTTGCATAAAATTTGGCTAACGGATTTCGAGTTTTGGGGGATGAAAGGTTACCTCCAGGTTTTGGGACGCAGCCACGGCACCAGCAGAACACCTTTGCAGCTTCTCTTTGACCATCGTCTTGGACTTGATAATGATTGGTTGCATTACTTTCTCGACGGGTCGAGTTCTTTCAACCCCGGGGGAATTGATGCAACCTGTTGTGCATCTTTTTATTTTATTTATTGTACCTGTATTTTCTTTTCTCTTGTCGCCCATGTCTTCGCGTTTGGTTGAAATATTATGTTCTGTCGCGCACATTATTTGTGCCCTGGATGCTATTTGGTATTGCGTGCACTACTTGCACAAGTTTTGGTTTGGCTCGTTGGTGTGATCGGCCAACGAGACCCTAAATGCATAGGTCCGGTAATTTAGTGATGAGTTAGCTTAGGGCAAGCTTTATTTTAGTTAACTATTTTGTTTTAAAAATTATAAGTTTTAAAATCTCCCACTTGGTGTGCCAATAGTCCAAACTCCAAAGTATTTCAAAGGAGAAACCCTAAACCTACCCATTTAAAAACAACCCTTCCCACTGTTTCAGGCCGGCTGGAATAGAACGATTAGAGAAATCTTTTCTCTGTTGTCGTTCTCCCAGCGTCGCATGCCCGCATCCCCGACGATTCCACGCCCTCCAGTCGACCATTCCCCTGGAGCCTCCACCGCTACAAGTCGGTCTTCCCGCTCGTCGGCTCCTCCTGAAACCTCGACGACCTCCCAGTACTCAGCTTCCTCGATGGAACCCTCCAGGGCAGCTCCAACGGCCCCCGTTTCTGTGGCCTGAAGCTTCGTTGGCCGTCGTTCCTGCCTCCAGTCACTCCCTAGGTCTCCGGCGATCTCCTGTGCTTGTTCTTCTGGCGCTTTCAGCAAACCTCCGGTGATCTCCCCCTTCCAGCAT
This sequence comes from Platanthera guangdongensis, assembly GCA_039583875.1. NCBI lineage: Eukaryota > Viridiplantae > Streptophyta > Magnoliopsida > Asparagales > Orchidaceae > Platanthera > Platanthera guangdongensis. The sequence continues at coordinate 28,357,643 of CM077147.1, forward strand.
CATGTTCCTCCAACCACCACTGCTCCCTACAAATCCAGCTCCTCTCCAACAAGCGGTTCCAGCCAGTGCTACGCAGTCCAGGCAACCCCGAGCTCGTCGTTGCTACTCCCCCATGGTATACCTCGCCATTCTCCTACCCTCAATCCATGTCAATTTTATTGTGTCAACATTTAAATGAATAGTAATTAAAAGAGCTTGCCCTAACAAACTTCATCGCCAATTACCGTTTACTTTCCATTGCCATGTTTGTCCGCTCTCATATTCTGTGCCTGCGAAATCATGATTTCATAACGTTTCTACGCACGCGCGGTAGCCCTACGTTCGTGTGCGACGCTTAGGTCGTTTATTTCGGTAGAGAATAGCCCGCAAAGTCATCTCGCGCCGCTTTATTTTAAAAGATCGCATCGTTATATTTTGAAAGCGACAACCCTAGGTTTAGGATCACATCACGCCGGGGGTTGTCCGGCGGCGAAATCCCGAAATTCCCGACTCTGTTTTGCCAAAAGAATCCACGCCCTGCTTCCCTTTGCCGCCGCCGGCCTGCCCGGCGCCCACCGACGGGTTTGCCGGCCTCCGGCGAACTCGTCGGGGGTTGTCCGACGGCGAGCGGGCGATGGCCCTGCCCGCTCGCCGCCGGACAACCCCGACGGGTTCGCCGGAGCCGGCAAACCCGACGGTGGGAGCCGAGCAGGCCGGCGGCCCATATAGCATGGGGACGCAAACGAGATACGGGATACGATACGAAACAAATATGAGAAACGTGATTTTTTAAAAAATTAGGATATGTGAAACGTTTTTAATTATTTTAATATATGTATTAATTAATATAATAATGAGACAACTAACAAACTATTTGTACATATATTGAATTGTAACGAAAAAAATTAATAAGACTCTATTATATATCATTGACATTTCATATAATGCTATAAATAACATTCAAGAAAATGAGCATCATAAAAAACAATCTATCACATGTTCACATCAATACATTATTACATCAATTGAGAGCATTGTTTTGTTGCATTCACATGCAAAATATCAAGTATAAAAATTAAACTGTTGAGTGAAAAATTCTAGCTACACGCATTTGTTACTATTATAAGTACTACATGAGCAAAATTAGATTACTTAGTAACATGTAGAGAATACAGATGTAGCCGTACTTAACAATGTTTTTAGGCAGGAGGAGAAGAAGGAGGAGGAGAAGAAGAAGCAGGAGAAGCATGAGAAGAAGAGGAAGGAGGAGGAGAAGTAGGAGGAGAAGGAGGAGGAGGAGAAGGAGGAGGAGGAGGAGGAGAAGAAGAAGGAGAAGAAGAAGTAGAAGAAGGAGGAGAAGAAGCAACAGGAGGAGGAGAAGAAGAAGAAGCAACAGGAGAAGAAGAAGAAGAAGAAGAAGAAAAAGGAGTACCCGTGGGATCGGCGGAATCAGGAACGGAACGCCAGCGGGATCGGCAGAATCAGGAACGGAACGCCAGCGGGATCGGGAGCGGAACACGAAAAACTAATGCGTAAAATGAAATACGCGAGCTGTATATCTCACGAAATCGCGTATCCCGCAAGCGGGATACGCGATTCCGAAATAAAATATATATTTTTTTAAAAATGTGTTTCCTGGACTTTCGGAAACGTGTTTCCGGGCGTTTCCCGTATCCGGTATACGTTCGAGCCAATACGTAGACCATTTTTAAGTATCCGTGTTTTGTAGCCGGCAGCGGCATAGGGAAGCCGTGCGTGGATTTTTTTGATGAAACAGGAATCGGGATTTTCGGGAGTTGGAGGATTTGGTTTTTGGGAGGAATGGCTAATGACAGGTCTTGTGCTTTGAATCCAACAACCAGATTGCAAAACATCTTGATCCAACGGTCCGGATCTTATTTGTGGTGTGCCTCAAGATATGCCTATTGATTTATATAATAAAGATACATACATATATATATATAAATTACTCTAGCATGGTATTAAATTATGAACATATAATACGAATGAATTACTCACCACAAAATATCATCATCGTTGTGTTGTTGCATCGGGGTGCTTAATAAAGTTGTTGAATAACTTGAGAATTGCCCTTAACACGTTGAAATGTCTACTGATTCTATTAATTGAGCGCAAATATGTTCCGTTGACATCACAAAATTTCTTATTATAAGCTAATGCATATAAAAATACACTGACCGGTTCTTTCACCGAAATGTTCGGTTTGTCTCTTAATAATCTATGCTCCACAAGGTTGTTACATATGGTTTCAAATGAACTTCTATTCATACAGAGTTGGTTAAAATAATTTACTTCTGGCCCATTGTACAATCGTTTGAACAGTGTCTTTCGTAAAATATTCTTAGTGTCGGACTCTACAAGATCTCTTGATATTGGGTTTCATCAAAATCATAGTGACCGCAGTAAGAGCCGCTGCAATTGCTGCCTTCCTATGTTTACAACATTTGATTATTTCATTCATCTACACAAACAATAATGCATAAATAATTAAACAAGTACACACAAGCACATACAAACGAACAAGCACATACACAAACACACAATTTCATCCACAAGTGAGTACACTCACCCACACATATATACATAAAACAAACACAAACATAAGGAGATACACAAATCACACACACTATACCAACACATACACATAAACAAACACACAATTTCATCCATTAATAAATGCATTCACACAGACTTACATATAATACACAGATATAAAGACATATTTGTACATTCACACACACATACATACATAGAACAGAAACTTGAAGACATACACAAATCACACACACCAACACAAAACACATACACACAAACACAAAACCAAAAAGCACATACACAAATACACACACAATTTCAACCACAAATGAGAACGTTAACACACACACACATAGAACACAAACATAGAGAGATACACAAACACACACACCATACCAGCACAAACACACACACAAACACAACTAAACACACACACACGAACACAACTACACACACACACGAACACAACTAAACACACACACACACATAAACAGATACACAGCTAAACACACCTAAAGAATCAAGTTAAGACCCATAAAATTTCATCATGTAAATCACTACGAACCAGTGTTGTGGATATCCTCCGACATGACCGACATGTCGGTCGACATAAAAGTTTCATGGACAAAACGACACGTTTTCGATATTTTTTTGCAAAATATCCTTCTGCAGTATATCCTCCGATATGTCAGTTATTGAACGATATATTCGCCGATATATTGACTGATATATCCCGATATTCTATCCATTGAATTTTTTTTCAATTTATTTTAATTAGTGTCTATGATCTTAATAGACAATAGAGCAAAATTGTTTCATTGTTTAGGTTATTTTTTCCCTTCCTCTGACTTTCTTCCTTGCTCAAGTCCGTAATCGACGTCAATTATGCATGGTTTTTGAATTATAGACTAAAAATTCCTCATCTTCCATTGTCATCGACAACTTCCCGACATTCTGCTTTCTCTTATTTTATTTCACGTGTTATACCGTTATTACTACTGTAATACAAAATATTTATATTAGTTTGATAAATTTAGGAGTTCAACAAATATCAAATTATTAATATATATATATATAAATTAATGATTAAATTTATAAATATTTACATATAGAAATAATTAAATATTAAAATCCGATATATGAAATATCCCCGATATATCCCCCGACATATTAAAACTAACATAAAAAACCTAAACCGACATGAAAAACCTAAACCGACATGAAAAATGTAAACCGATGTGTCCCCGATATCCGACATCTACAACCTTGCTACGAACACATCCACAATGTCTACTTTTAATTCAGCATTATGAACAAAAAACCACAAAACACTGCAAAATACCTACATCCCTAAACCCTACCCAAAAACTCACAACAAAAATTCTCAAAATTCACCAAAAAATTCTTAATACATGGCTACACTAACATACAAATTCCCAACTACTACGATCTTAAAACCAAAAGAAAGAAAATGAGAAATAAACCTAGCTCCAGTCACTGGTGAGGAGGAAGCAGACAATGCCATCATCAGTGAGGAGGAAACGGGGAATGAAGACACCAGTGAAGGAAGCACGGAATGTCATCGCTTGAGAAGAAGCCTTCGAGGAGGAAGGAGATCTCCCGCCAACGCGAACGCAGGATCCACAGTGTTCACGCGAGCAAAAGGAGAAGGCATGAGTAGTGGAATCGGGATTTCAGACCTCTTTAGGTCGGAATTGGGGGGAAAATTAGGCAAAAATGAATTCTTATGGAATTGAGCCCAATTCCATTTCCCCACCAAAAATTGTTGCATTGAACAGCGAAATTGAAAATTTCTTTCCAATTACTCTCTCCCAAATCCGCCCAAATGAACGGACCTTATTATAGTTCACGTGTTACCCAATTGACATCCTCTATTTCCCAATGTATACAATGACATCATCACCAACAGTAATGACCTTGCAATTATGGTGGCTGTTTACTATTGAATTGCATCTTATATTAGAGGCTTATGTTGTCATTTTTACATCTTCTCATGCACTTCTTGAATTTGATTCACCAATTTGGTTGTTGGAGCACTCCATTTCACCCATTTAGCAAAACATGCAAATCTAAAATATGGTTAGGTGATTTTGAGTAAACAATGTCAAATGGAGACTTCCCTGTTGATTACTGAATCATAATATGCAAATTTGTCAGGTTAAGGTGAAGATCCATTGTTTCAGTATTTCTATGCATATGTTTCATATCATGTGTCCTGACATTGTATTGACCATTTTGATTTGGCCATGCATTTGTCGGTGAGCAATAATACTAAATTTCGACGAGGAACCAAGCATATTGCAAAGACATTTCTTCAACGTGCTCAAGAATTTCAAGTCTCGGTTGGATGCTATATTCTTCGACAGTCGAAACCCCATGAAGATGCCTGAAAAAATAACAACTTTGTGGCATGCGCAGATGCGCTTCATTTGTGATTCTCTTTCAAGGCTTAAGTGAGCCATATTTGAGAACCAATTGATTATTATGAACACAAAGTTATTACTTTGTTGAATTCTAGATGGTCCAAAACAAAATTCATGGATACCTCCTCCCAAGTATTTTATGGGAATGGACATTGGTTATAAATCCTTTTTTGTACTTTCCTTTAACGGTTAGATAAACATATCACATTTGAGCAATCTTCTCTACACATTGTGATGTAGACCGGGGTTAGGGTTTCAAAAATTAAATATTTTTAAAGCAAAGTATTTTATTTGTTATAAATTAAGACTAGGATTTAGAGAAATACGTTGATTTTAAAGTTTGAAAAGGGGCCGAGTGGCCAAATCAAGGCGTTTGCGCTTAAAACTACTCTTGACGTTTGAATTTTGCGAAGTCGTTAATCGTTATCTAGAAAACATTCCGCGACGTCTAATAAGTTGAGTCGAAGCGAGATCCGTACAACCACAAACAAATACACAAGAAATAATTTATGACAACGGTAATTGAAATAATTAGAACGTTCGAGGCAAACTTATTAATATTTAATGGACTGCACAAAATTAAGCTAACAAGGAGTAATGAGAAGGGATGGGGTTTACCCAAAGGCGCATACGTGAAACTATGACGAGGAGAAGGACACTTCCAACTCAGTTACACAGGGAGTGGAAGATTGTTGTCGTGGCTTTTCAATCGTGCGCTCGAATGGAAGTCAAATCCCGTCAACCCCTCCAACGGAAGGGAGCATTTCCAGGAACTGGGTTGCTGGAATGGAGTGTTGATGTTGACAACAACAAGGGCCGGTACAAGAACAAAAGGCGTCTCGTCGGTGACTCTCGAAGGAGAGGAGACGACGGGGCTTTCGTTAGGCAGAGGAGTTCCCGCGACAGGGACGATGTGGGAGACTGTTGTGGCGGCTGACGGCGGAAGCTAGCGAGCGGGTTGGAGCGGAAGAGGCGTCGATTGATGCTTCCACCGGGGTTGCGACTGGGGACAGGAAGAAATAGGGCTGCAGGTGGTTGTCGGTCGACAACCCATGGAAGGACGTGATTTTGTTCACTGAATTATTCTGGGCCTGCTTTTTTCTTGGTAGAGGCTGATATTAATAAGTGATTAATTGGCCTTATTTCTAATATTGCCAATTTTTCCTATTCCAATTATTTTTTTCCCAACTTCATTTGATACCAAATTTTGTTAATTTATTTCTCATAGCAAGTACTTCCAAAAATTAGATATCTTTTGCTATTTTTAGTTTTCTCTCCCAACTTAATTTATGCGCCCTAAAATAATTATAAGTTTGCCTCTTACATCCTAACTATTCAAATTACTGGACTATTTATTAAGAGTCCCACCGGGTGGTCAAACCAATGAGCTGGAAATAACATCGATGCATGAAAATAAAATACATGAAATAAAATAGCAAATAAAAAGATAACTGTTGCGTGATGAGATCACACGTCATCTGGTGCAACGACAGTTGCATCAATTCCCCCGGGGTTGACAAAGCTCGACCCCGTCGAGAACTCATAAAAACTCGCAGCAAAGAGATCAGACGTCGTTGCTGATGCTAAATCAGGTGGTATATCTCGGGCTTCAACCAGTGGGTCGATGCGCTTCTGAATCTGAAATGGACCAAACCTCCTTTGTAGTAGGTTTTGATATGTCCTCTGAGTAAATCTCTGCTTCCTGTAATAAGAAAACATCTAATCTCCCTTTGAAAAGTACAACTCACAGCGATAACGACCAACCATGAATTTATAATTTTCAAAGGTTGCTCACAAATTATTAGTTTTAATCTTATGTAATCCTTCCAAATAATGAATATGAGCTTGCGCATCAAATGAAATACGTTCATGGAATGAGAGGGGGTGGCGGTCAAGTTGGCGGTGGGATATAAAGAACCCATAGATAATCTCGAAAGGAGATTATATATCCGGATTTGTGGAGAATTTTGCTCGTGGAGGTGGTAGTTCCATTGTGTCAGATTCTTCTCAGTTAGATGCTCCAAAAAGTTCCCCAAACTCCGATTAACAACCCGAGTCCGTCCATCGATCAATGAGTGATAAGTGCTACTAGATTCGAGCTTGGTTTCCTTCCGATCATATAGTGTGTTCCAAAAATACGATAAAATATTTTAATATATTGATATATCGCCACAAATCCACATATATCCAAATGACAGTGAGATGAAATAAAAGCGTCATCGCTAAATATGAAATTGACAGGGTGAGGTGTGCAACATGAATGTTCATCAGATATAGTACTAGAGAACTGAGAAATATCTAGTGACACGTCAGGAATCGATAAATGTGAGGTGAGAGATACTTCTGGGCCACGAGTTACTTCGAGGTGGGGGTTCAGGTGAGAGTGTGACAAGCAGTAAGGTGGCGGAGTCAGTGAAAAGTGAACTAGATTGCGCAGAGGTCCTCTTGTGGGCCCTTGGAATAAGGCAGTTTTTCTACTGCATTCTGGGGAAGAACTATCTTGTGTCCATTATGCTCGAAGGAATGAGAGTTCCTCTTGCCGTCATGCATGACATGTTGATTGTATTGCTAAGATCTTCCTAATAGGATATGACATACATCCATGACGGCGACATGACATAACAATACGACTGAATATGTGCTCCCTGTAGAAAACCCAACTAAACAGTAGTGAGTCCAGATAAGTTGTAGGGTTGTTCTAACGGACGCGTCTCAATCCCTAATGTGTTGACCATGCGTTGAGAAATACAATTCTTCATACTACCACTATCGATGATAATAGAACAAAATTGTTCTTGGATGCATGCAGTGGTGCGGAAAATATCGTCTCCTATGGTCATTCTCAGTAGACTCACTAGGGGTGATCAGACTATAACGTAAGATGCAAACTGTGTGTTCGGCGTGTTCGCCTTCCACTTCTATGACATCCTCAGACTCTTGCTCAGGCTCTGACTCAGGATGAGATTCATTAACGTAAACTCCATACTCAGGCTCACATCCATCAGTAGAATCAATAATAGCGACGAAATGGCGTCGCGGGCACTCAGATGATTTGTGTCTCGGCTCCATACACTTGAAGTATCAAAATACTCCAGTGTTGGGCTTACCCCTAATAATCTCTTTGCCTTTGGAGGGAACATTGGACGGGGTCGGAGTCCCGACAGTGATGGAAGGATGAGGGGAATCCGAGATCCTCGACATTGTAATAGTGGTGTCACTCGTTGTAGATCTATCAGTAAATCTGACTCCGGATGATCGTTTTTGCGAGGCCTCCACTCTCCGTGCACGACTCGATATTTCTTCGATGTCTTTGTAATAAATTAACTCTAAATGGTCTCTAATGGAATAGTGCAACCCATTCAGATAACGAGATACAGCCATATCATCATTCTCTCGGAGGTCGAGACAAGTCTGAAAGACTAGGAATTCGTTCGTGTACTCTTCCACCATCAATTTGTCTTGTCATTGATTGTGGAACCTACGGTAAAGAGTTTACAAATAATCTCCTGGGACGTACTGCTTACGCAGTTGATTTTTAAGCTCATCCTAAGTGTTAACCGAAGGAAATCTTAAGTTGAATATAGACTGCTCTAGCTGACCACAACAAACCAAAGAGGAACCCTTAAGTCTAAAGATTGCGTACTCAACTTTTCTGGCTTGGGGAAATTGCTTGCAAGCAAGGAAATGATCCATCCTGTCTCACCACTCCAGACATCCCTCGGGTTCTAGTTGTCTCTCAAAATCACCAACATCCAACTTAACTCCCATGTCCCAACGAGGTTGGTTACGGGGCTGGTTACGTCGCTGGTTACGAGTCTGGTTACGGGGTTCGAGTTTGGGATGTTCGGTTAAGTGCAAGGTGGCTTATATAGTGTTGACCGATATGTGTAAACCGTTTACTACAGGCCCGAGACCCCCCATGGTGGTGGTGAGATTGCCGACCGCTTTCATTAGATCGTTCATACGTTGGGTCAAATCCCATACGCTGTTTTCTAAGTGATCGACTCGCTTTTTCATTGAAACAATTAGATTTTTTTAAAAAATATGAATTTAAATAAAATAACGATTTTAAAAGTAAACGGGAATTTACTAAAACATACATATTTATTTTTTCGTTTTCTTAAAAGCAGGTTAAAATTTTTTTGCTAAAAAATTGTTTGTATATATTTTTTGAAAAACGCGGATCGTTGACTCGCGGTAGGAGCGAGTCAACCTCGCTCTATACCAAACTAATGTAGATCGGGGTTAGGGTTTCAAAAATTAAATATTTTTAAAGCAAAGTATTTTATTTGTTATAAATTAAGAATAGGGTTTAGAGAAATAAGTTAATTTTAAATTTTGAAAAGGAGCCGAGCGGTCAAATCGAGGAACTACTCTTAACGTTTAAATTTCGCAAAGTTGTTAATCGTTATCCAAAAAACGTTCCGCGACGTCTCATGAGTTGAGTCGAATCGAGATCCGTACAACCACAAGCAAAGAGCCAAATACACAAGAAATAATTTATGACAACAATATTTGAAATAATTAGAACGTTCGAGACAAGTTTATTAATATTTAATTGGACTGCATAAAATTAAGCTAACGAGGAACAATGAGAAGGGATCGAGTTTACCCAAAAGCGCATACACAAAAATACGACGAGGTGAAGGCCACTTCCAATTCAGTTACACACGGAGTAGAATATTGTTGTCGTGGCTTTTCAATCGTGCGTTGGAATGGAAGTCGAATCCCATCGACCCCCCAACGGAAGGGGGCAGTTGTAGGAACTAGGTTGTTGGAATGGAGTGTTGATGTCGACAACAATGAGGGGCCGGTACAGGAACAAAAGTCGTCTTGTCGTTGACTCTCGAAGGAGAGGAGACGGCGAGGCTTTCGTCCGGCAAAGGAGTTCCTGCGACAGGGACGATGCAGGAGACTATCGCGGCGGCTGATGGCGGAAGCTAGCGAGCGGGTTGGAGCGGAGGAGGCGCCGATTGATGCTTCGACCGGAGTTGCAACTGGGGATAGGCAGAAATAGGGCTGCAGGTGGCTGTCGGCCGACAACCCAAGGAACACCGCGATTTCGTTCACTGGATTATTTCGGGCCTGTTTTTTTTTCCTCGCAGAAGCTGATATTAATAGGTGATTAATTGGCCTTATTTCTAATCTTGCCAATTTTTCCTATTCCAATTATTTTTTTCCAACTTCATTTGATACCAAATTTTGTTAATTTATTTCTCACAACAAGTACCTCCAGAAATAAGATATCTTTTGCTATTTTTAGATTTCTCTTTCAACTTAATTTATGCGCCCTAAAATAATTATAAGCTTGTCTCTTACGTCTTAACTATTCAAATTATCAGACCATTTATTAAGGGTCCTAACAGGTGGTCAAACCGATGAGCCGGAAATAACATCGATGCATGAAAATAAAATACATGAAGTAAAATAGCAAATAAAAAGATAACCTCCGCTTGATGAGATCGCGCGTTCTCTGATGCGACGACGGCTGCATCACATTGCCTCAATTATGGTTAATGATAATGTTAGCAAATGATCTCTATATTTTTTCTGTCCTAAATGCGTCTGTGTTACAAATCCCTACATTTTTTTAGCCAGCACTGTAACAGGGTTGCGGGCTATACACCCATACCCCTTCTCCGCACGTGTTCTCGGTGCGGCGGGTTGTTGAGGCCGGGGCTCGATACCCCGACCTCCTTGATGAGAGACACTTAACACTTGCCCTCATCACTAGTCGCACCGAGAATACGTGCGGAGGAGGGGTTGGGGTGTATGGGTTATAGACCTGTTACAGAGCGGGCTAAAATCATAAGGGCTCATAACATAAAAGTGCACCAACCCATTTCCGCACGTGTTCTCGGTGCGACTGGTTGTTCAGGCTGGGGCTCGATACCCAGACCTCCTTGATGAGAGACACTTAACGCTTCCTCATCCTCAATTGAGCCGCATTTTTATGTTACAAGACCTTACGCTTTTTAGTCCGCTCTGTAACAGGTCCGCGACCCATACACCCCAACCCCTTCTCCGCACGTGCACTTTTATGTTACGACCCCTTACGCTTTTAGCCTGCTCTATTACAACAACCCGTCGCACCGAGAACACGTGCGGGGATGGGGTTGGGGTGTATGGGTCGCGACCCGGTTACAGAGCGGGCTAAAAGCATAAGGGATCGTAACAGTCTACAGGATGCAACCATGTAGTTGAATCAACTTCAACCTCAAATACATGAGTTATGTTTAGATGATCACCTTTCGTCAAAATTCCATCATGGATGTGATCGTTATTAATGACCTGCTTTTGATGTATGTCAATGAATTCACTTTTGCATAAAGATATTTAAGATGCTCCAAGTCGACTACTTCTTGACCAAGTGTAGTCATTGATGAAGGTCTTTAGTAAGTTCTTCGCCCATCCGGTTGGGAGCTCGAAATTTGTACACAAGTTTGTAGAGAATTGTATGTTAAAAATTTGCACCATATATTTCGTTGTTGATTTGCTTTGACTTCTAAAATATTTAAGTGGTTCATGGTCATAATGTGGCACACTACTTATGATGGGGATCATTCCTCGCCTTCAAATCGTAGCAAGGAGGGACCCACTTTTGTTTACTCGCACAAAAAGCTGACATCAGTTTTCATTGTAGATTTTGAACAAGAGTCTCTCCAAAACTGGTGATCACCCGCGGTGTTGATCCTGCAACCCTAGGTGTCGACTCCTACGTCACTATCCCACCTTCCCTCCAATGCATCACTCCTTCAGTATCTCCACTACAACCTTCCATCCCACTTACGAAGAACCACCCACTTCTCCTTCTCACATCCATCCCAGCTGCATGAAAACCCCTCTAGCTGGACTCTCCCCTTCCATGCATCCCTGTTACAGTTGACAGCACTGCATTCCTTTGCCTCCAGCGTCGTAGACCTCTGACCCTAACCCCACAGTCCTCCGCTTCCAGATCCGCAACCTCTGACTCCCATACCACAATCCTTCACTTCCAGCACTTTAAGCTTCCTACTCCAACGTCATAGTCACTCTCTTCCGACACCACAACCTTTTCAGAAATCCCTACATCGGGATTTATTTCCCTCTCGCTCTTTCCACTCCACAACCATTCCATTCCTTGACACTTACCTTATCTTGATTCCCTGATTCCCTACATTTGATCCACCCCTGCAGCCTCCCAAGCATGTAGGCCCTGTTGATCTCGCAACACCTGACAGCCACTCTTGACCATAGCTCCATTGCCACCACCAGATTTACCATCTACAACATCCGCCAACCCCCGATCGTCATAGTTGTAAGTCTCAATTAGCGTGGTGTTTGTATTATCTTTTTCTTCATTATTGTAATATGAATGGGTGCTTAATGCTTGAAAGATATTTCTCTCTGTATTATTTTCCCTAAAAACTACTTATGGCTTGCAGGGATTCATTGCTTGTGCACTCTTACCGTTACCCTCCGAGCGGAGGGAGCCAACATTTGTTCACCTCGAATTAACTTGCTTCGCCCTAAGAATTAATTGTTTGTGATTTAAATCTGTTATTAACAATGACTATTTTCTGTCAGATTGTGAGTTATTTGCATTCATCATTTTATGTTCAGTAGGGCCACTCTCCCCCAGCATTACCCGTAGAATTGCATGTTTAGCTTTTACCACTAGCTTACCCTACGTCAGTTGATAGTTTATTCATTGGATTGTGTGTAAGATTTCATGTCGTTTTGGAGCTTGCCGCGGATTTTTGCATTTGTTCGTGGTTACTTGCATTGCATCTAAGTTAATGCACCTTACGTTCGCCACATATAGATTCGTTTTTCGTCAAATGGTATAGAACTAGGTTCAACCTCTCTTTTGATATGCAACCATTATGTATATATGTTACTTCATGGCTAGCAATAGTGATCATTCGGCACGACTTTACGATGGTAGGGTTGTATATCGTCCTGTCAACATCATTATACCTCTCCATTATTTGAGGAACCGAAGTCTGTATATGCTCGACCCCATAGAGCTCCTCCGGAGAGATCCTCATACTATTATGTTGATCGTTCTCGTTTTATCGCCGCATGTTCGTAGGGACGACCATTTAACTATGTTACGTCTACACTCGAACACGATTTGAATATGTTAGGGATGACCATTTAAATAAATATCAAGTGTTCCATAGAGATCACCATTATCAGGATAATATCGCATGTCGAGACCATCCTAGTGTTCTGAAAACAGAGATGTCGGAAGCTGAATTCCAACACTGCTTCTTGAGTGATTTGATCGCACTGTTGCTTAATTTGATTGCCTAAAAATTGCCTTTAAAGGGACCAATAGGATAAGACCTTAGGATTTAGTAAGCCACTAATGCGTCTATTCGTACTCTCACTGGCACGAGGGGCATGACACCCGACTTTGATACATCTCATCTTGATAAAACTCAGTGCCCACTTGATTTTGAGGTTGAGTCTGATCATGATCGTATATTACAGGTGGAGAACGACATTATTATGACTAGCAAGTATGGTCACGAGAGTGAGGACAGGCGGCCCGGTTGACCCACTCTTGAGTATGGGCTCTACTCATCCCCAGTCATTGTCCTGAGCTACATTACGACTGAGAGACTAATGTTGATCTCGTAGTGGCTGTCTCACCCGTTTATGTGGACACTATCTCTTACGATGATTCTCATCTGGAGGATCGTGATCCTACTGATGATCCATCAATGAGCCTCTAATGAATCTCCCGATGAACCACCACTTACTTATAATGCGGAATGGAGATGCAGACACGCGGTGGAGGACGAATTTGGGCCCGTCTGGGGCCAATTGGCTACCTGCCATATATAGCATCTTCGGATCGACGATCCGACTCCATGAATGCATCGGGCTCGTTGTTTACCTACGATTTCATATATTACTTTGTTGTTTTGAGTTATATTTATTGTAACCTGGCCCTCCATATCCACGACCAATCATAGTTGTTGATGTCAGGTGCCCTAATTATGTTTTATTATAAATAAGAGCTATCATGGCTTCTTGTAGGCTATTGTCGAATTTGGAGATCAGAAATCCTAGATTCTAGCGATCTCTCTACGGTGCCGACTACGTGGAGCCATAGGTGACGACTCCTACGTGTTCTTTTTCCTCTCTAAGATATTACCTAATCCTAGCCTTCATTTCCCACCATCCCTTGCCCTAGCCGCCCCTCCTTTTCCCCAAAAAACTGCCGCCCACTGTGCTATCCAACCAGTCTGCCGAGTTTCAGTCCCTAACAATCACCTCCGCCTCCTCCTAGCCACACTGCTGTCCATCTAGTCCGCCCAAACTAGTCCTCCACCTTCCAAAATAGCCACCTCCACCCGGATCAGCCCAAAATCAGTCCCCCACCTTCCAATATAGCCACCTCCACCCAGATCTGCCCAAAACCAATCCTCCACCTTTCAAAACAACTACCTCCACCGAGATTCGCCCAAACAAGTCCCCCACTTTTCAAAAGAGACACCTTCACCCAGTTCTGACCAAAACCGGTCCCTCTCCTTCCATTACAACCACCTGCACTTAGATCCAACCCTCCAGTCCACCGCCCACTACATCTTCAGATTTCAGCCACCCTTACGACGTACGTCACCAGATTTACTCTCCTACGACAACCCCCATATTTTGTGAGTTTTTTTATTGTACGTGTTGAAATGACTCAAAGCTTGTATGTATTACTTCGGTATACAAATACAAGGAGAGAATGCAAATATATAGGAGAGGGAAGAGGAGAAGAAATCCTATACTATGATGTGGGACTAATAGGAGGAGAAGAAAGAAGAAAATAAATGGGCCCAATACTGGGCTATTTACATGGGCTTTTCTAACACTCCCCCGCAAGCTGGAGCGTACAAATCGTATGCACCAAGCTTGGACAAGTACTGATAGAAGAGTGTACAAGGAAGAGCTTTAGTGAGTACATCCGCCACTTGTTCTGTCCCGGGAACATGCTTCAGCTCGATCTTCTTCATTTGAACCTTTTCTCGGATGAAGTGGTAATCAACTTCAATATGTTTAGTTCTCTCGTGGAATACCGGGTTCCTGGCAATATATATCGCCGCTTGGCTATCACAAAGGAGAAGAGCTGGGGAAGGAAGTTTTATACCCAGATCGGTAAAAAGACTCTCCAGCCATGTTAGTTCAGAAACTACAAATGACATTGCCCGGTATTCAGCCTCAGCAGATGATCGAGCCACAACAGCCTGTTTCTTGCTCCGCCACGTAATCAAGTGTCCTCCAAAATAGGTGCAAAAGCCACTGGTTGACCGTCGATCATCAAGAGAACCAGCGTAGTCAGCATCAGAGTAGGCTATCAACGTAGGAGCTGAAGATGAGGTCCTGTAGACCAATCCTTGACCGGGGGCTGTTTTGAGGTATCTGAGAATGCGTTCAACTGCTTGAAGATGAGATTTCCGCGGGGAATGCATATATCGGCTGACAATACCAACTACAAAAGATATATCTGGTCTAGTTACCGTGAGGTAGATCAATTTGCCAACTAGACGACGATAGTATTCAGAATTCTCAAGTAAAAGATCTGAGTCAGAGGCCTGAACACATAACTTGTGATTCACATCCATTGGGGTATTGATCGGTTTACAACCCGAGTAACCTGCATCATGAAGAAGGTCAAGACAATACTTTCGCTGGGAAAGGACGAGACCATCTGGTTGTCTAGCAGCCTCAAGGCCCAAAAAATACCGGAGGGGTCCCAGATCCTTTGTTTGAAAAACTGTACCGAGATGTCGTTTGACCTCCTGTATTCCCTGTGAGTCATCTCCTGTAATTATGATATCATCAACATATACTAACAAAACAACCGTCCCCGCTGTACGGTGGTGAGTGAACATAGAGAAGTCTGCCGTGCTTTGAGAAAAACCAACCTCCCGAAGAGCTTTGTTGAACCTGTCGAACCATGCTCGTGGTGATTGTTTGAGGCCATACAGAGCTTTCTTAAGACGACAAACCTGAGACTCCCCCGTGGTCTCAAACCTGGGAGGTTGTTGCATATAAACAGTTTCTTGCAAGTCGCCATTCAGAAAGGCATTCTTAATATCCAGTTGCAGTAAGAGCCACCGACGATGGACAACCACCGAGATAAGAACACGAACGGTGTTGAGTTTGACCACCGGAGAGAAGGTTTCCTCATAGTCCAGCCTGTGTTGTTGGGTGAAGCCCCGGGCGACTAGCCGAGCTTTCAGACGGTCAATCATTATATCAGCGGCATGCTTGACGACGAAAACCCACTTACACCCAACCAGTGTCTGACCCTGGGGAAGCGGTGCGAAAGTCCAGGTCTGGTTGGCCCAGAGAGCAGCCATTTCCTCCTCCGTGGCAGCCCTCCAGCCGGGATGTTGTAACGCCTCCTGCACAGTGTTAGGAACCGAAATGGAGGAAATAGAAGTGGCAAAGGTGTGTAGTTGGGGGGAGAGGCGATGCAATGAGACATAATTTGCCAGAGGATGAGCGGTAGAGGGAGATACCTGATCAGCAGGGCGCGGGGGAGCCGTGGAAGAGGTCGACTGCAGAGGGGTAGCGAAACGAGGAGGAAGGCGACGAGAGTAAACCTGGATAACTGGTGGCTTGGAGGGAGCAGACGTAGGGGTAGAAGGACGTAGGGGAACAAGCACAGTAGTAGGGATGACGGGGCGAGGTATAAGGATTGGTGGAGATGCCATCGTGGAGGAAGGAGCAGGAGGCGGGGAGAAGAAAGGTTGATCTTCCCAAAAAGTAACATCGGCGGAGACGATGACTTTCCGAGTGACCGGAGAGTAACACAGGTAGCTCTTTTGGGTGCGAGAATAGCCGACAAAAATGGATTTGGCGGCTCGGGGATCCAACTTATCCGAGGAGGGACCCAAGAGGTGAACGAAACAAGAGCAGCCAAAGACCCGCGGTGTAATCGGGAAGGCCGGAGTGGAGAGGAAGAGGAGACTGAATGGAGTGGTAGAGTTGAGAACCGAGGAAGGGAGACGGTTGATGAGGAAACAGGCAGTGGAGACCGCAAAGTTCCAGTAAAATTTTGGAACATTCATGTGAATCATGAGTGAGCGGGCAACGTCGAGGAGGTGGCGGTTCTTTCGTTCGACAACACCATTTTGTTGGGGGTGTAGGGACAAGAAGTTTGATGAAGAATACCAAATTCTGCACATAGATTGACAAATTCATGGCCTGTGTATTGGCGAGCGTTATCGGTGCCCACGGCTTTAATAGTTTTAGAGAATTGCGTGCGAGTTTCTTGGATAAAGTCGCAAAATATGCGAGGGAGCTCGGAACGGTCACGGAGGAGGTAAAGCCATGTGGTGCGAGAGTAATCATCAATGAAGGTGATAAAATAACCGTATCCAGAGATACTGATAACTTTAAAAGGACCACAGATATCGGAATGTAGTAAATCAAATGAAGCAGCGCTCCGAGTACAATGAGCAAGAAAAGAAGTACGCGGCTGTTTGCCGTAAACACAAGAATCACATTTGAAAACATGTAAAGATACATCAAACATCGCCTTTTGAAGAACAAAAAGAGGGGTATGCCCAAGACGATGATGCCAGTCAGCAGCGGAGACAGATGAGAGAATAGCGGGAGAGGTATCCAGAAGGTAGAGCCCGTTCTGCAGTTGTCCTCTACCAATGGTAGTCCGCGTCCGCCGATCCTGTATCAAAAAAAGAGGGAGTAAATGTGACAGAGCAATCCATATCATGAGTGAGACGACCAACAGAAAGCAAATTAAAAGGAGAGCTCAGAACATAAAGAGCCGAGCAAAGAGAGAGGGAGGGGGCAAGAGAGATGTCGGCGCAGCCGGAGACCGGAGCAGTCGCACCATTAGCGACGGTGAAAAATTTCGGATGAGGGACATCCGAGTACTGGAGAGGCCGCAGCGAGGTGATGTGATGAGTAGCCCCTGAGTCCAAGATCCAACTCGGACCGGAGGAAAGACAAGGAATACCTGTAGTAGAGGTGGAGGCAACAGAAGCAGGAGGAGGGCTAAGAAGTCCCTGAAGTTGCTGTAGCTGGAGGCGAGCAGCCGCAAGGTCGGTACCAGTGGAGGAGGAGCCATCAACAACAGTCGCAGTGGGGCGAGGAGGATAGCCATGTTTCTTGTAGCAAACAACATCCGTGTGGCCATCCCGCCCGCAGTAGGAACACTTGGAGCGGGCCCGACCCCCACGTCCCCTTCCGCGAGAGCCGGAACGTCCACCGCGAGCAAAAGGCGGTGGAGGAAGTAAGGGGGAAGGGCCCGCTGAAGGAGAGCCGAAGAGGAAGGTGCCGGAGGATCCAGGGGTGGTGATACTCGAAGGAGCATAGAGCAGACATCAGAGAGGGAGGGAGTAGAAGCCGAGGCCAACACTTGAGCCCGAATGCTCTGAAGTTGAGGTGGGACACGAGCCATCATCATGGCAATGCAAACGGCCTCCTTTTGCGCGCGCTGAGCAGCAAGGTCGGTGGTAGAATGCTGATGCTGGATCCAGGCCTCTGCCAGAGTCTTGGCCCGAGCAACAAAGGAAGTCATGTCAGCCGCCCCGCCAACATCAAGAGACTGAAAGTCGGTAATAATGTCGTAGAGGTGTTGAAGACTATCCTTGCCAGAGTATAAGGAGTGAAGCTCCTCCCACATGGCCTTGACAGTCTCATGGTACATGACCATTTGGTATGGCTCACCCTCCAGCGAATTAAGGAGCCATGTTTGAACTCGGCCGTCATTGCGTAACCAATCCTCCGTATTAAGGACAGGAGGAGCGTTAGTAAGGTGAAGCGCAAGGCCCTTGACCTGAAGAACATGCCGAACAAAGTGGACCCACGGAACAAAGTTCGTCTTTCCAGATAAGGAGATAGTGGTGATCCGCAACTCATCTCGAAGATCAGGAAGAGAAGCCGAGCGGTCAGCAGGAGGATTAGCCGCCTGTCTGGTAGAGTCAATGGAGGAGCCCATGGAGCCGGGGAAGACCGCCGCGAATTGGAGAGCGCGCGGCAAGAAACGAGGCCGCAACCAGCTGCGGGAGATAGACAGACAACCCGCACGGTTACAGAGAAACCACCAACGGCGAAGCAAAGGAGGGAGAAAAGACAGCCTGAAAGAGAGGAGAAGTCGCAGCGGTTAGAAGGAAAACAGACCGCGCGACCAGCAAAAGCAGAGACCGCGAGAGGAAACCGAGCGGCTAGAGACCCGCGAGGATGAACGCGAGCGATTAAAAAAGGAAAACGCGAGTAGGAACTCGAGCGGCAAGAAGAGAGAGACCGCGAGTAGGAACTCGAGCGGCAAGAAGAGAGAAACCGCGAGTAGGAACTCGAGCGGCTAGAAGAAAGAGACCGCGAGTAAGAACTCGAGCGGCTAAAGGAGAGAGACCGCGAGTAGGAACTCGAGCGGCTAAAGAGCAGACCGCGAGAAGGAACTCGAGCGGCTAGAGGAGAGAGACCGCGAGTAAAAACTTGAGCGGCTAGAGTGGAGACCGCGAGAAGGAACTCGAGCGGCTAGAGGAGAGAGACCGCGAGTAAGAGCTCGAGCGGCTAGAGAGGAGACCGCGAGTAGGAACTCGAGCGGCTAGAGGAGAGAGACCGCGAGTAAGAACTCGAGCGGCTTGAAGCAGGCAAACCGCAAGCGGCAAGAGAAGCCGCAGGAGGAGAAGTGGGGCTCTCGAGGTGAGAAGAGAGGTTATAAAAGTGACAGAGGGTGGATCCGTGGGAGGGAGAGAAGAAGAGGAGAGGGCAGGGGCTAAGCAAGGGAGAAGCCGCGAAAAGAAGAGACGGGTAGAAAACGCCGCTCCCCGGTGTGAGTTAGAGGACCAGGTCGCAGAGGAAGAGCGGACAGGCGAAGAAGACAAGTCGTGCTGTTAGAGAAAGTGAAACCGCGAGGTCGGAGAACCTGACTCTGATACCATGTTGAAAGGGCTCAAAGCTTGTATGTATTACTTCGGTATACAAATACAAAGAGAGAATACAAATATATAGGAGAGAGAAGAGGAGAAGAAATCATATACAATGATGTGAGACTAAAAGGAGGAGAAGAAAGAAGAAAATAAATGGGCCCAATACTGGGCTATTTACATGGGCTTTTCTAACAGTACGGACTCTCATTTTCAGCATTACCAAATGGTGTTGTGTCTTGGCTTGATTGGATATCTAGAATTATGATTTTTGTTTTTTATTACGTTGTGATTTGTAGGAATCATTCGCCGCGCGCTTTGATTTAGCCCTTCAAGCAGAGAAAAAAATCTATGTTTGATGTGTCTAAAAAGAATTGTTTTACTATTGCTAAAATCATATGTGTGTGTTTTAATCATTTATTATTATGTCTTGAATTCGCCGTCAAATATTGCATTTCACATATAGTTGTTAAAGTGAGTAGAGTTATCTCCACACACGTCATATTAGGGTTGCATTCTAGTCACACATCAAGCCACTAACCCTTCATTAGATGATGTTTAGGTTCATTGCATTGCATGTAGGGCTAGGGCATCGTTAATGCACCGACTATAGATTCCTCCCGCGTCAACCTCCCTGTGAGGGTGAAATTTTGATGAGCGATTCGTTGCCAGTACTGAATCATTGACATCTCTTCAAATCATGTTCCCAATTTCATCCCAAAGAGCAAATCATGAGTGTAACATATAGTACGTATAGCTTTCCTTATACTTGAGCATACTCCCGATGTTTCGAGAGTCTACCATATTACCCATCTCACTCTTGATGAGTTCTGAGACACATTGATTGTTGACCCTCTTGATGAGTTCTTTCTTGTTAGGGGCACTTGCCACACTCTCGAGCCACATCCTATCGTTGGTGTCTTTGGTATTCATTCAGGTGATCGTCGCATTAGCGATGAATTTTCCTACATATCTCCTAGTGAGCCCCTGATGTGTCATATTTACCGAGAGAAATTTGGCACATTATGAGCTCGTAGTTTAGTGTTCTAAGTTATTAAAGACGCAAGACGCACCAAGGCGTAAAGATGCCCTGGAGCCTAGGCGCGCGCCTGGGGCAAAAAATTTAAGAAAAGATAAAATATAGTCTATTAAATACAAAAACACAAAATAAACCTTCTGCCATATCAACACACTCCCCCAAAATAACTAGCATTTTAAAATAATATTTTTAAAATAACCGGGTCTCCCGATTCAATGAACTAGACCCCCGAGTTTAGTGAACTGATCTCAGATGCCAGATGAGCATCATTGGAGGAAACAAATTGAATAACAAATGATACTTGCACATATAGGGGATGGCTTTTTAGAAAGGAGCTATGTTATTAAAGGCGCGCCTAAGGCTACAGGCTCATCAAGCTTAGAGGTTTACGCTTCTGTGCATCTTTAGAATATAAAAGGTGCATCTGAGTGAAATTTTTGTTGTAAATTTTTTTCTTCAAAAATTAAGAAAAGAATACTGCAAGAACTCAATAATTTTTATTGATTTAATATTTGTGGAAGATAATTGTGCCTTGATGCTTAGATATGATATAAGTGATCACATTGATTCTGTTTTTTAAGAGAGATAAATGATAGTAATGAATGATTAATTAGTAAATTAGATGAAAAATTTGATCGAGAAACTGAAATGATATTTGATGCTGATTATTTAAAATGGATGTGGTTGCGCCTTGAGCCTTGCGCCTAGGCTCCAAGAGCTCTTAATGCCTTGGTGCGTCTTGCTCCTTTAATAACTAAGGAAATGAGGCAATAATAAATCCATATTCGAGAAATAAATAAAATAACAAAAAATAAAATAAAATGGAACTTGTTTATCTGGAACAACATTTTGGAATTAAAAAGATAGATAAATAACAGAAATAAATACAACAAACAACAACAACACTCAAGCCTTTATCCCACTATAGTAGGGCCGGCTATATGGATCCTTTGTTGCCATTGTGCCCTATCTTTTGTCATAATCTTACTAATGTTAAGTACATCATGTCTTTCCTTATAGTTTCATTCCAAGTTTTTATTGGTTTGTCCCTCCCTTGTTTAACATGCCTAGTGACTAAGACTCTCACAACGCCTAACAGGTTCTCTAATGGTCTCCTTTGCATGTATCCAAACCATCTTAGTCGAGCTTCTCACATTTTTCTGCAATTGGTGCTACTCCTGTCTTATTCCTGATACGTTCATTCCTATTTTTATCCAGTCTCGTGTGTCCACACATCCACCTAAGCATTCCCATCTCTGCAACTCCCATTTTTTGCTCATGTACACAATTCACTGCCCAACACTCAGAGCCATAGAGCATCGCGGGTCTAATTGCAGTAAGCTTTAGCGGTACTTTATGATCACATTAGATCCCTGACGCGCCTTTCCACTTCAACCAACCCGCTTGGATTTTATGTGTCACATATTTATCAATTCCTCCGTCTTTTTGAACTATCGATCCAAGATATTTAAATCACTCACTACGGGAAATATATTGATCACCGAACTTAATTACGAAGTCATCAGTTCTTCTTGTACTGCTAAATTTAAACTTCATATACTCCGTCTTTGATATACTCAACCTAAACCCTTCTTTTCTAAAGTGTTTCGTCAAGATTCAAGTTTTGCGTTTACACTGTTGCGCGTCTCATCAACCAAAACGATATCATCCGCAAACAATAAACACCAAGGTATTGCTTGTTGGATATGTCTAGTGTTCTCATCTAAGATAAGGGTAAAGAGATAAAGGCTTAAAGTTGAACCTTGATGTAAGCCAACAGTGATAGAGAATTCGTGTGTTAATCCTCCAGATGTCCTCACCCTTGTCACTAAATTTGTATACATATCTTTCATTATGTCAATATATGATACATTTACACCTTTCTTTTCTAAGTCTCTCCATAAGATCAATAAACAAAAATAAATAAAATAATAAAAATTAACAAACAGCCATAACTCATAAGTAGATGCTACAATGAATCCATTTTCCAGTTTCTTTGCCTTATGACTGCCCTTTCAATATGTTTTTCCTAAATGATGCTTGGCCCGAATTTCGACTACATCATGACCATCTCCATTCATCAGATATGAAGAATTTTTAGTTGGGGGAATTGATGGAGATCATTCCTCTCCCTCAGATCGTCGGGGAGGGACCCACTTTTGTCTACTCTTGCATGAGAGCTTAATCGTATCCGCGATCTGACTCCACAGATGCTTTCGGATCCTCGTTTGCGTATTTTCATATGTTACGTTGTTATGTTGGTGTATTATTTAGTTAGACCGGGCTTCTTATGTTATCGGCCTAACTTAGTCGTCGATTTAAGATTACCCTAATTTCTTTTTTTATAAATGTGTTGGGGCCTGCCATCAGTTTTCATTGTAGATTTTGGACAAGTCTTTCTCCAAATATTTTATATAAGGATGATGATCCTCCATCTTGTCCATCAAATCTTAAAATGAGTCTTTCGGTCTATCTGGCCCAAGGCATACTAGAGTGATATCAGAGTAAGTTTTCTACATTGATGAACATTTGGATAACATTGATATTTTGTCAAGATACCGTGAAGAACACTTAGCACCCGAGGAGAGTGTTCAATAGCTGGAGACAATCAACTTTACTTTAACTTAATCAAGGGGTAGGTCTGTGCAATTCCAAAATGGCCAACCCCAAAGAGTATAGGAGAGGCGTGTAACTTCTACCGTTCCACGTGTTATCATCATGCTATAGGAAATTCATCTATGGTTTCAATATCATTATGACACGTAATAAATAGTGCGTGAAGAAACTAAAATATGGTAAGACGAAAAAGAATCGATGAATTTGTTTTCATCAAAGAAAATCTTTGAACTACATGGATCAGCAGTACTATCTCTTTGTAATTTTGACATGAAATTATTAATCCTCATTTTGCATTTTTTGTGGAGTCTTTCCTGGGTTGTTAAACTAAAGTATGCAAATCGGCTGGAACAACTTTCATCCGTGTGACCTTGAGTGTACTTCTTATGTTACTCTATATGAACAAGCATCCAAAGTCTATTTTCTATTATATTTACCTTCTAATTATTCCTTATTTTATCCTTTAGGGTTCCTTTGGTTGAACATAGTTGGGTCTTTGGAATTGGAGTCCAATTCAAACGAAATGGACATCCAATATTAATTTCAAGGCCCCTATTCCGTCCAAATGAATGAATCCTTATAGGTTTGGCACTCATCCATTTAGTATTTTCATTTCTATCACACTCAATTAAGATACCAAATTTTTTACTTCCCAATATCATTTGCCTCATTGCGATTTTATATATTTAAGTTTAAATCTCTATAATATCCTCTTATCACATAGTACTTAGACTTGTTCATTTTTACTATTCAACCTTAACTCTAAAAATTATATATATATATATTCTTCTGAAATAAACTAAACCAATATTTTTTTGTTTCATTAGACAAATAAGTCTAACAAATGTTCATAACAACAATATCCTTGATACATGATTATAACATATTTAAGAGACTCAATAAAGTATATGTTCTCTTCTCGTTCCCTAGTTCCAACTATATTAATCAACCCGGTGTTCCAATTAGTTGTTTATTATTGAACGTGCATTTGGATTCCCTCCAATTCAAACCAAACATACCAAAAATGGCTGTGGAAAAATTTAGAGCCGACTCTAAAGAAAAGATGCTTTTTTTATTGGTATTACTGAATATTCTTTATTGGCTTCTCTTTTGGAGATTACTTACATTGTTAGAAAATATTCAGGTTTTCAGAGGCAAAGTAATCTCTAGGGATCAGTTACCAGCAGAAAACCTCTCAATGGTAGAATATTTTCAAATGTTTACCTTACGACACATGGATGCAATTTGGGGATAAGAGCTTCTTATAATTTAACATCAACTTCTCTACTGAATGCAGATTTGTACTTCAGCTGTAAAGGAGTCCATCTCAAATGTAAGACCAGATAACTTCCACCCCTTCATGTTTAATGCTGCTTGAGATGTTAAAGCAATTCTTTACAAATCATTTTGAATAAATTTTATCCATGTTACCTTGGCTCTACCAATTTTTCTGCCTAATTCTACAAAACAATCTTGTCTGTTTGTTTTACATAGTATATATTTTTTCCTTCGTCATACACATCCAAATCACATGAGGGTTTATTTACTTGCTTAAAATTAGCAAACATGTTATATTGTTGGATTCAAACCATATCATTGGATTCAAACTCCTCGAACCTCCCTCAGGAGCGTTGATTTCAATTTCACGCATAAAATTAGTTAACAAACTCATTACTTTTCAAAGCATAATTTCTATCTGCAAGCAAACAAACATTCCCTATAAGTTTGTTTGGCGCAGCTGCGGTGGTTGTGAACTATTGCTCTCGAACCACCGATATCACCCCTGGACCCTTGTCCACATTTAGGTTCAAAATGCTTTTTTTACAACGGCAATCACATCGTTGTTGTGTCAAATATGTGAAATGTGGGTGACATTTTTGTTCAAATGCACCAGAGTAGAAATGTCGTGCAAAATGGACTTTAAGTTTGTTTTCAATTATCTTATTTTTATCAGATGTCCTTCAATTGTTATTCTAATATGGTCGTTCCATAATTTACCCTGCAGAGATAAATGATTCTTCTCCTTTTCTTATTTTATTTCTCTTCTACAGATATATGGTGACACGTTTGATTCTTTTATAAGAAACTTTGAGAAATCATTTGATAGCACGCTGAAGACGTTACTAGTGATCGACAAGGTTTCTACTTCCCGTCAAAAAAATAGATTAAGAGATGAAAGACCTCTTAATGTGGAAGAAATAAAATTGCTCTATGAATCCTTTTCTGGTGAACAAGGAAACAGCTCATGCAGCTCATTGGGGAGTATTATCTGCAATGAACATTTACGAGAGCCTGAAGCACTGGATTCAACAAGCCAACTTGTTCTTTGCTGTGAATCAGATCAGCATCTGGTTGGTGCCTCTCATAATATGATTACTCCAGCTTTTAGTGAATCTATTATGACCACCTATGAGAAATCTGTTTTCGAGCAAACGAGATCGAATAATCTGAAGGAAGTTGAGCTAGGATTGACTGTGAGAAAGCTGCAAATGAAGCAATCCCAGTTAGCCATGAGTTCTTATGCAAATTTCTTGGAGAAAGTTAAGATATGCATGAATGTGTCTAAAGCTGCTTTCAGAGAAGAAAAACTAAGAAATCAGATTCGAGATTCAAAGCACGCAGACCTTATCAAAATATGCATAGATTTACTTGTCAGTGGCATGATTCTCATGTGTGTTTTCCTAATTTATGGAGCATCTATCTTTTCATACCAGAGAATCACAGAGGCAACTTCATCCTGCACAAAAATTCCTAAGGTGAGCTCTTTTTTGCATAATTTTTGTTACCTCTTTCTGTCCTTGAATAGCCGTATGAGCAATCTTAGATGTTTGGTCCAAAGACTTGAAAAATAAATTCCAGTTGTATCAAAGCTAAAAAATTTATTTCTATGTAATTTTTTTTATTTAATAGATAAACTAGCACCTTTACTCAGGGTTCTATCATTCGCAGTGTGCGATAACGACAATATCCGACCATCACTTGAGTGACGACTGAGTATTATTACCACATGTTCCGTATACCAAGGATATTAAAATTAAAGGACTCATATTCATTTGATGGTTGTATTTCAGCACCATGACTATCCAAAGTTTTTCTTTTTTTATATAGTATAAATAAATATACTTATTAACTAATTATAATTTAATTTATAATAATTTTTTTGGTCATTCAAACCAGCCTATGTCAGTCCCAAGCCCAGATAAAAAATGGTGAGAGTTGTGTTAGGTAGACGGACAACGTAAAATTTAGTCACCCTTATGAATATGGATCATTTGAGAAATTGTTCAAAAGCTAGGTTGTTCCCCCTAAGGAACGTGTTGCATGGTCCGAATGCGGCATCTTGGCAAGGACTGCTGCATCTCCAGGACTTTGGTGTAATGTTAAATATGCAAGAGTATTCGTTGTATTGTCCGAAAGCGGCGTCTTGGCAAGGACCGCTGCACCTCAAAGAGGACTTGAGTGTAATGTTAAATAGACAAAAGTCCTCACATATTAAATGTCCTTGGGATGTATGTCGTAGGAATTGTGACCGACTTAAGTTTGGAAGTTGAAATGTAGGTACGCTAACGGGGAAAGCGATAGAAGTAGTAGATACGATGATTAGGAGAATGATAAATATTTTATGCCTACAAGAGACTAGATGCATGAGTGAGAAAGATAAATTTTTAGATAATTCGGGTTTTAAATTATGGTACACTAAAAAATATAAAACAATCAGTGGAGTAC
Source organism: Platanthera guangdongensis (assembly GCA_039583875.1). Classification (NCBI taxonomy): domain Eukaryota; kingdom Viridiplantae; phylum Streptophyta; class Magnoliopsida; order Asparagales; family Orchidaceae; genus Platanthera; species Platanthera guangdongensis. The sequence continues at coordinate 28,384,888 of CM077147.1, forward strand.
GCATTATTGTGGATACTACTTGGAGGGATGAAGTGTTGGGGTAAGTAGAAAAGGTGATAGAATCTTAGCTCTTAAATTGGTCATAAAAAGGGAAACTATTAATGTGATTAGTGCTTACGCGTCACAAGTAGGATTAAGTGAAAAATTAAAGTGCAATTTTGGGAAGACTTGGATGATTTAGTAAGGGAAATCCCACAAAGAAAAGATTGTCATAAGAAGAGACTTAAATGGTCATATGTGAAAGAAAAATGTAGATTATACAGTCGTTCATGAAAGATTTGAATATGTAGAAAGAAATGAAGAAAAACGAACTATTTTATACTTTGTCATATCGCATGAGCTAATTGTGACAAATACGATTTTCATAAATAGGGAAGAACATTTAGTTACATTTAAAATTGGACCAAATAAGTCACAAATTAATTATTTTATGATTCACAAAATGAATAAAATAATTTGTAAAGATTGCAAAGTCATATCAGAAGAAATTTTGACAACACAACATAGGTTAGTGGTGTTAGACGTACAAATTAAATATAATAAATTTTAAACAAGAACAACAATGTTGTAAAAATTTGATGGTGGAACTTAAAATTGGAAAAGCAGGTTACTTTTATGACAACAGCTATAAAACAACTAGTTGATGACACTTATGTTGATCCTAATGTTTAATGAGAAGTTTTGTCTTCACATTTAAGAATAAGTGAAAAAAACGTACTTGGAGTATCAAAAAGTCGTGCGCCCCTAAATAATCTTGGTGGTGGAAAGAAAAAATGCAAGACAAAATGAGGGCAAAGACAACAGTTTCAAGGCAACAGTTATGAAACAACTAGTTGATGATCTGTATGTTGATTATAATGTTTCATGCGAAGTTATGTCTTCACATTTAAGAATAAGTGAAAAGAACGTTCTTGGAGTATCAAAAGATCGTGCTCCCCCAAATAAAGAATCTTGATGGTGGAAAGAGAAAGTGCAAGATAAAGTGAAGGAAAAAAGGGTGAGCTATAAATCACTGTATGTTTGTAGGAATGATGAAAACTTAGTCAGGTATAAAGTCGTCAAAAAAGAAGCTAAACATACAGTAAATAAAACAAGAAGTCAAGCTTATGTAGAATTTTATAAACGATTAGATACCAAAGATGAAGAGTGTGACATATATTGTTCGAGCTAGAGAAAGGAAGACGAGAGATTTAAGCAAAGTAAAATGCATAAATGATAAAACATACACAGTTTTGACGGATGATGAGAATATTAAAGAGCAAGAAAACGATACTTTTATCAACTATATAATAAAAAAAGAAACAATGAATTGAACTTGAAAGTGTTAAATAATTCAGAGGAGTATAAAAATATAATGTTTTATCGTAAAATTCAAGTATCAGAGGTAACAGATGCTCTAAAAAAGATGAAAAATTGAAATACGGTTGAGCCAGTCGATATACCCATTGAAGTATGGAAATGTCTAAAAAATAAAGGTATTTTGTGGCTTATATATTTTTTCAATAAGATACTGAAGTCATAGTGGATGTCAGACCAATGGAGAGAAAGTATCTTGATACTTTTGTATACGAACAAAGTAGATATACAAAATTGTATTAATTGCAAAGGAATTAAATTAATGAGGCATACCGTGAAACTATGAGAACAAGTAATAAAAAGAAGAGTAATACGGGAGACTAACATCTTAAAAAATCAATTTGGATTCATGTCAGGGCGGTCGACTGTGGAAGTTATACATCTCTTGAGGAGACTCATTGACAACTACCGAGAAAAAAAACAAGATTTGCATATTTTGTTTATCGATCTTGAGAAGACTTATGATAGAGTTCCAAGAGAGATCTTATAGAGAATTTTAGAAAAGAAAGGTGTAAATGTATCACACATTAACATTAATCAAAGATATGTATACAATTTCAGTGACAAGGGTGAGGATATCTGGAGGATTAACACAAGAATTCTTTATCACTGTTGGCTTACATCAAGGTTCAGCTTTAAGCCCTTATCTCTTTACACTTATCTTAGATGCACTCATCGGACATATCCAACAAGCAATACCTTGGTGTTTATTGTTTGTGGATGATATAGTTTTGGTCGATGAGATGCGTGAGGGTGTAAACGTAAAATTTCAATCTTAGCGAGACACTTTAGAAAAGAATGGTTTTAGGTTGAGCATGGCAAAAACAGAGTATATGAAGCTTAAATTTAGCAGTGCAAGTAGGACAAATGACTTTGTTATTAAGTTGGGTCATCAAGATATTTACTGTAGTGAGTGTTTTAAATATCTTGGATCGGTAGTTCAAAAAGACGGAGGTATTGATAAAGATGTGACACATAGAATTCAAGCAGGTTGGTTGAAGTGGAGAAGCGCGTCAGGGATCTTATGTTATCGTAAAGTACCATTAAAATTAAGGGCAAGTTTTACCGTACTGCAATTAGACCAGCGATGCTTTATGGTTCTGAGTGTTGGGCAGTGAATTGTGTACATGAACAAAAAATGGGAGTTGCGGAGATGAGAATGCTTAGGTAGATGTGTGGACACACGAGACTGGATAAAATTCGGAAGGAATGTATCAGGGATAATACAGGAGTAGCACCAATTGTAAAGAAGATGCAAGAAGCTCGACTAAGATGGTTTGGACGCATACAAAAAGATCATTAGAGACACATGGTAGATGTTGTGAGATTCTAGTGATGAGGCATGTTAAACGAGCCTGGGGTAGACCAATAAAGACTTGGAATGAAATTATAAGGAAAGGCATGGTGTACTTAGGCATTAGTGAGACTATGAAAAAAGATTGGGCACAATGGCGACAAAGGATCCATATAGCCGATCCCAGTATTGTGGTATAAAGGCTTGAGTGTTGTTGTATTAAAACCCGAGTTCGTTTCATATGTTTTTATCAAATAACTTTTACTCTTATAATTAGGCAAGTACTTTAACATTACCAAACTAATTGTGCTTGACATATCCAAAGAATTAATTGCTCAGTATGAACAATCCGAACCTGCAGTCACACTCAATGTTTTATATGTTTGATGTATTTATCATATTTCTTGAGTGCTAGACGTATTTTGTTCATTCATAACTGATTGATCTCAACCATTCACAATGAATGAAGCCCCAAAACATCTTTATATCTCAACATATGAGAAGCATCAGAGCAAACACATGTGAGCTCATTACTAAGAGTATGAGTATCCATCGACCATTCCATAAATCGGGCCACATGATCATGTTCGATGGAGGAGATCGGGCCACCACTCGTCGGGACCTGTTTTTCATATTTGCCCGAGATGCATTGATCGGATCGACGATCCGAGACCGCGAGCGCGTCCGGAGCGTCGTTTTACATTTTATGTGTATTTTATTTTATTTTATTGGGTCTGTATTTGGCATTTTAGGACATAAGGTGTAATGGACCATCGTAGCTGTTCACGCCGGGTTCCTGCTTAACTGCCCCCTTTTGTTATAAATAGGGGCGGGTGCTGTAATTTACAATCATTGTTGATTTGTGAGCGAATCCGGATCCGACAATAATTTGCGGTGCGACGCCGCGAGCCCGAAGTGCGAAGTCTTGGCTAATTTCAGTTTTCATTTTTCCACTTATTTAACAGTTAATTCTACTGTTCTCGTATCCTATCCCATGATCTCTTCTTCTGAAGGGAAAATCCTCCCCGATTCATCCCTGAACAGCACGACTCCATCTTCATCCTCGTCCATCCAGTCGCTAATCTGCGGGAGATTCCATCCCCATTCGCAAGCCTCACCTTCCTCCAGTTCTTCCTAGCCGACGAGCAAGCAACTACCCTAGCCCCACAGCAGATCGTCGGGCATGTTCACCATCCTCTTCCTCCAAGCCGATCGAAGCTTCCCATACTCAACCCTAACCGCTCGCCTGTATTCGGCCAGTCCCCTCATTATGATCAAAAGTCGCAAGCTTCGGGGATCGTCTTCGCCTTCCCTACTGATCGTCGCCATCCAGTCGGCATCTTCCCTCATCCAAACGCCCAGCCACAGTCGTTTGCTATCGATTTGTTTTTCCCGCCGTTGCAGATTTCTATTCCTTCATAGGAAATCCCTATCCCATCCCAGTTTCCAGGGGCGGACCCAGCTTACGGCACGGTCGGGCACGTGCCCGACCGTAAATCGCAATAAATCCCCCTGGGGTTAGGGCATTCGGGAATCGCCATTTTTGTTTCCCTCTTCCGCTCTTCGATGAGACGACGCTGCCGTTGCCGCCTCTTATCAGAAATCCCGCACGCAAGCTCCCTGCTCTCGCCTCTCGCCTCTCGCCTCTCTCCTAGGGATCACGGGAACCTCCCGTTCGCCTCCTTCCTCCTCCGATTTCTCTTCCACTCGCCAGATAGAAGGTGGGATCGACCCTCTTTAGCTTTCTACCAACCCCTCTTCTTGGTGGTGGCCGGTTTTACAAGGACAACACTCAAACTAAAGAAGGATTTGAGCATCCTCTAGAGCAAAGCCCTAATTTCTCTTTTTCCCCCATTGTAAGCCATTTTCTTCCTCTTTCCCTCTCTTTTATGCAAAAATGAGTTGAGTAACCTAAAGTACTTTTAGAGATTTGGAGAGAGAGAGATTTTAGTTTTTGTAGTGAAATTTCATGACAACATGCAATCTAAATATTTTATATGAGGGAATAATTTGGGATTTGAGTTTTATGTTTTAAAAAGTTTTAGGACTGATTTTAGAACTCTTAATTGGATGTGAATCATGGCTTTTTGTGCATATATATGATGATTTCCCTAGATTGAATGATATACACGTTAATTTTAGCATGCACATGAAGACTTAAGTAGAATCGATGGGGCTTTGATTCGAATCTTGCTAGAGTTGGTGGAAATCCTATTTAGTACTATTAATAGTAGTGATTATGTTGTTCAACACAAAAGATTCATTCATGTTGAATGGGTGGAAATGCATTTTTTGTTCCTCGGAATGCTGTTCAAAAAAGGGAATTACTGAAATTCACATAGTTTATGTTTAGGATTGCTGTCCTTTGAAGAATATCGCTGCAATTACAATTTATAATTATGAGGCTGTTGTTTTTACCCCATGTGAGGGCTGTTTTTACATACAATGATTTCATTTTCACATGTCCACTATAATCATGATAGCTATGGGTTTCCTTAACGTGCAGAAGTAATGTACTTCATATTAATGTCTAATTTATGATAGTTTTGTTGAAATTCAGTGTCTTGTGACTTTCTGGATACAATTTATGAAAGGAATTGGTTATAAAAATTTGTGATTGATTTTTATGATAATGATAAAGAATACTAAACAACGCAATATCAATTGGAAGAGTGCTTGCTTACAGATACTCAGAAGATTGAAATTCCTAGATTGATGCGATGATACTCAGAAGATTGAAACTCATTGTGAGGATTATCTTTTTAATTTATGCTTTATTTTCAAGTACTTTCTTGTTTACCAATTTTTGCCCCCATTTTTTGATATAGTTTTTAATTGATTTTGATTTTAAATTAGTAAGAGACTAAGGCTCCGTTTGGGCGGACTTATTTACAACGGTCAAGCGGTTACTGCCGTATGAACCGGACCTTAATTAAGATCGTAACCGCTTTATTGGTGAAAATAAGTCCCACCAAACGGAGCCTAAGAGTTAGTTATCCAAATTAGATTTTCATTTTTAAACTATAATTGAACTAAGCAATGCTTATATTGATATTCTACTCTCCGTTATTTGCTAAGCTACATTTATAAAATCCTTACATTCTACACTTACGCTAGTTAATCTAAACATTTGTGTTTACTTTCTAAATTGTTTGTGTTTACTTTCTAAATTGTTTGTGTTTACTTTCTACATTGTTTGTGTTTACTTTATAAATTGTGCCCGAGCTAAGAAAAAATCCTAGTTCCGCCACTGCCAGTTTCCCCTCCCCCTCCCTTCCTTATATTTTTACCCTTCACATGAACCCCACTAGCCCTCATCTTGAACGACCACTTTTCTTAATTTCCTTTATTCTGTTTTCCTGTGACATCGCTGTTATTTCTCCCTCAACAGCAAGCCCCAATCCAAGCCAACATTTCGGCAGTCAAGCTCGGCCCCCATAGTAGTCGTCTGTCGTCACTTGGACGCACTGGGTTTCCATTGCTATGTGAGTATTATCGTTTGTGTTATATTTTTCTATATTAAATTGTACATGAACACGTATTTGTATGGGTATTGAGATTGTAAGTGTTGTTCAATTTCTTCAATTTCTATAAGGGTCCGTTCGGATCTCTGGAATTAAAATTGAGAATTGGAATTGTGTCAACAGAATTCCAATTCTAGTGTTCGGATGTTAGAAATTCCCACGGAATTGTGATTGGTCCAATTCCATGGAATTAAGTTGTGTACTATGACTAATTCTTAGGGGTAAAGACAAATATTTCATGGAACTCAGTGTTTTACTATGACAGTCATTGCCCGATATCGCCGTCGTTGCCCGATCTCGCCGTCGTCACCCCTGCCCGATCTCCCCATCGTCGCCGCTGCCCGATCTCGCTGCCGCCAAAGCCCGATCTCGTCGCCTCCGCCCGATCTCGCCGCCGCCACCCGATCTCGCTGTCGCTTCCGCCCGATCTCGTCGCCTCCGCCCGATCTCGCCGCTGCCGCCCGATCTCGCCGCCGCCCGATCTCGCCCCCGCCGCCCGATCTCGTCGCCTCCGCCTGATCTCGTCATCGTCGTCCGATCTCGCCGCTGTTCCGATCTCGCCTTCGTCGCCCGATCTCGCCGTCGTCGCCCAATCTCGTCGTCGTCGCCCGATCTCGTGGCCGCCCGATCTCCTCTTCGCCGCCCGATCTCTCTGTCGTCGCCCAATCTCGTCGTCGCCACCCGATCTTGTCGTTGTCGCCCGATCTCGTTGTCGTTGCCCAATCTCTCCTTCGTCGACCGATCTCGTCGTCGCTTGGACATGTTTCCTACTTTGTATGATGTGTCTTCAACAAAAATTTCATAATTAAATGTTGGCACGCTACATGAAATTGATTTCTCTAGTATTGTGTTCTTTTTTTTTTCCAAATTCTACATTTTCCGAGTGATTGTAAAGGAATAATTCCCTCCACAATTTAGTTTTGTTATAATAACTTTGTCCTGAGTGACTCAAGACTCCATCTTCAAATTGTCGTTGTCGCCCGATCCTGCAGCCATACATGATACAATAACAACAACACTCAAGCTTTTATCCCACTATAGTGGGATCGGCTATATGGATCCTTTGTCGCCATTATGTCCTATCTTTTGTCATACTCTCATTAATGACCAAGTACATCATGTTTTTCCTTATAGTTTCATTCCAAGTCTTTATTGGTCTACCCCTCCCTCGTTTAACATGTCTAGTGTCTAGACTCTCACAACGCCTAACATGTGCCTCTAATGGTCTCCTTTGTGCGCGTCCAAACCATCTTAATCGAGATTCATCTTCCCTGCAATTGGTGCTACTCCTGTCTTATCCCAGATACATTCATTCCTAATTTTACCCAATCCTGCAGTCATGAAAAAAAAAATTCTAAACCAATTCCAATCTAGAAATCCATCCTGCAGCCGAACAACTACATTTGAATTCAAACTAATTCCAATTCTCACGGGAATTGGAATAGGATGGATTTCAATTATGCAATTCCGATTCCTTCGATTCGAGCGGGCCCTAAACTTAATCGTGCAAATTGTGGTTGAAAGTACTCTTTGCAAAAACGATCAAGGTCTTGCTTATTCATTTGAAAAGTGGTCCATATAGTTTTAATTTGCTACACCTATATAACTTGATTTGCTAAAATTTTATTCTGAAATAATTGAAAACATGTACAAATCATTTAAATTAGCCTTGATCGCATTCATTCCACACATGCATGTAGGATTGCATTAGTGTGTCGGGACCGCCATTTTCACATAGGGCTATCTTGCGTCACATACAAATTATACAAACAATTGAAAAAAGGGGAAACTAGTTGTCTACAAATTTCAGTATGAACACAAAGATAGCATCATCTAAATGATATGCACTCAAAAATAAATACTTTTGCAATCAAATAAATAAGGAAAATTAGGAAAAATAATTAAACAAAGCTATTATTCTAGTTATGTTGAAATATTTTTATGTTCGCAAATATCTGAATCAGAATGTGTCATCGACGTCCTTCAGTCCACCCCATTATCTACTCCCTAAAAAACAGTAAAACATCTGTTAATGAAGATGTGGTGTCCGATGAGTCCGATATTTGTAGTATTTTTCGGACTTATCCGGGTTTGTTTTCGCACTCGAGCACTTCACATTTAGCGATTATTGCTTATATTCCACTTGTTTCACATTTGTACGCGAAGTGCACTTTTTGCTCGTTGTGGTGCGCAATTGCGCTCCATTTTACTGGGGTAAGCACTCGGTGCTCCTCATTGTGTTTTGCCTGTTTCTATTGCTGTTTTGGACAAGTTGGGGGTGTGCCCAACCTTTTTGCAGAAATCTGGAGAATCGCACGGTCGTGCGTTTTCCCTTCGCGCACGGGCATTTTGCCCGTGCGTTCTCTTGTGCTGAAATCCTGGGTATTACCTCTGCCTGTGCGAAGTGGTGGCGCACTGTTGATTTCAACCGTGCGAGAGTGATTCGCACGGACGACCTGCTTGGCCAAAACTCAACCGTGCGAGAGTGATTCGCACGGGGGACCTGCTTGTCCAAAACTTTTGTTGTTTTTAGTGGTCGTGTGTTTTCTACACACACGGTTGATTTCAACCGTGCGAGAGGAAAATTGCACGGGCCTGTGGTTGGCCATGAAATCGCAGTTCTGTCTCTGCTCGTGCGTTTTTTTCGCTCACAGTTGATGCAACCGTGCGTGAAGGGAATTTGCACGGGCGGACCCTTGTCCTGTTGCGTTAATTTCCTCGTAAATATCGCATGGTTCGATCGCATGACTGTGCAATCGACCGTGCGCGGCTAAATTCTCATGATTTCTCTATTTATTGCCGCAGGTTTGCCCTAATTTGAAGATCATCTTCATCGACGATCCATTCCGCCATTTTTTTGCCGCAGGAGAGCTCCGTCTTCTTCCTCCTTCATCCTCCATTAGGTCTTTTGCCCTAGGCCGCTTCCATCATCCAAGAGCTCCAAGGAATGAGATTATAGCCCTACATCCACCATCAAGCAAGTAAAGTTTTCATCAGAGAAGATCGGGTCGTGAGACGAAGAAGATGGGTCCATTGTGAGAAAGTGACAATTCTCCTCTACCCCGGACGTAGTTGCGTACCGAGCTAGGACGCGGATTGACAACCCGATGACTCCTACCGTGAATCTCCAACGAGCCTTCGGATTTGGTCGATTCCGTGCACTCTTTTCCCTTGTTTTGATGCGTGTAACTAGATCCTCTATTTTTAGATGACGTGCACTTTAAACCTTGATTCATAATGTGTATTTCATATTCATGAAAGTATTTTGTTTGTTGTGTGTTTGAGGTGTGTCATTCCATCCATCGTCATTCCACCACCATCACTCATTCCCTCCACTCCGCTAGCCTACTCGCCCATTCCGCTAGCCTACTCGCCCATTCCGCTAGCCTACTCGCCCACTCCGCTTTACTACTCGTCCATTTGCCTTGCAAAGCAGTGCATAGCGATCTGCATAGTAGTTGTTAATTTAGTTTTATTTTGTTTCTGCGAACCAAATGCCCCTTTATAATACCCGACCTCGAGAACTTCAATCTCAAGTTCTCCTCGAAAGTAAACTTCATCTTACTGTGTTCCATGTGAGATCGATACTTGAGAAAATTCGTCCATTTTATATTACTTGTGTGTCAGTGCACTTGCCGTCAGCTCATCAAGTTTTTGGCGTCGTTGTTGGGAACACATTCGTGTGAGCTTCTGGAGAGCAATTCGAGAGCTAGAATTCCTTTCCGCTGTGATTACCATCCCTTTGAGTATTTGTTTTTGTCATATTCCTTTTTATATTTTTGAATATAGTAGCTGTAGTGAATTTCTGTTGGGTGCAGTGTTTTGCACAATTGTGTTTTTTTTTCTGTGAATCTGAATATCTTCACACTATGTGGGCTGTTTTAATATCCATTTCGAGTGGTGTGGAGATGTCTCCCATGTTAGTGATAGATGCCCGACGGGAGACAATGGGCATAACTTCTGAGGCCCGGTGTATGGAGTACCATTCTCTTATGGATCCTCACACCTCGTGCCCAAGTTTTATGGCTACTCGTCCTCGCCACATTCACCATTTTTGTATTTCTCTCCGGCCCCACAAGGACCGAGGAGTAACCAAAAGGTGTTTGTTTTGTCATATCATAGATCACGCCCTGAAGGATTGCGTCAAATTTCAATGCCAATTGGATGAGGATGATGAGCCGGATATCCAGATCATTCCGACTCCTACTTCTGGTGGCGCACCTTCAACCTCGGGTTATGTATCTGTGCCACCTTCATGTTTTGAAGGGAATGATGTGGATGCAACCATCAGAGGTGTGTCTGATCTAGGATCTGACATGGTTGAGTCCATCTCCCCTGTGCATATATCCCCTTGCATGGAGTCGATTCTTTGCGAGGAACCAGTGCTTGACTTTTATCTGTGCACTATTCCTTCCAATTTTGTGCATTCTTCTACATTCGTTTTTGACGACATCGTTGTCGATGCGCCGCAGGATGAGGCGTATGATCTAGGTGTTGTGCTTGTCCTTATGAAGGAGGACAACCTTCAAGGTGAAGAGGATTCGTCCTCAGCATCGGTGGAGGAAGTCCAAATCATGGGCGAGGCAACTTTCGATCCTGTCGAGCCTTGCTCCATTGTCGACGATGCCGACAATATTTTACTACCTCCACCTATAGGGAGTGTGACCGGGATCACTCCCTATCTTCTATTTATTTATGTTTTTCTTCTCATTTATTACTTGATCACCCTTCTCTATCTGAGCTTGTGCAGGTTGAGCTTTCACAGGTACCCCATGAGGACTTGGATCTTCTCCCTGTTGACGGCACCTTGCCTGGCAAGGATATTTGTGGTTGGATGAGTGAGGATTCCTCCTCCTCTTCTAACTTCATCTTCCATCTACCTGCAGGCTGCATGTATTATTTTTCAGGTAGATGAATAACTGTTTTGTCGCCGTATCGGCACCAGTCTGAAATGGATAATGGAACAGTTAACTGTTCATATCTCTTTCCATAGACTCATTAGCTAGAACTCTTAAAATGTTGAATAAATCGTGTTGGGAGGATAATAACCCCAGTAGTTATCTTACATTCCCCTGCAATTTAGTTTTGTTTGTTTGTTTTTATTTTGCTGTCGCGGAGCTCACCTTGCAGGTATTTACTATTTGTGAAGGCGGTGGTTGTGATTCTTCGTATGGCAGACTACCTTAGATTTTCACACGTCTTCTGGGATACTCACTTGTTGATCATTGGGTAACAGTTCTTCCCTAGTTTTTTAATTTAATTTTCAATGTTACTCACTCACGTGCACATTCCATTTGCATACTAGAAGCGCTTCCAATTTTAGTTTTGTATAATTTTTTCGCATTCTCATTGCACATTACAACACCTACTTGAACGTGTGCTTAGTCGTTTGGGCATCTCGAGCTGAATTTATTTTTTTTGTGTGATTTAAAAATTCACTTTGCTGGCATAAGATTAAGTTACAGAGTAAAATGTTGACTCGTGCAGTGCTCCTAGTCGAGTGCTTGCGTTTTGCTTAGGAATCCATGTAGACTTAGCTTTTTCGTATGCAATTAGTTATATGCTTTTCTAACTACGTAGACACGATTTATTTTACTCGTAATCAATGAATTCAATGCAATGTAACAGTAACCATAAGTGATGTGTGTTGACGATCGTTAGCCTCGTATTGCCCGAGTTGGGAGGAAAGATTAACTTTCTCGGTGGCTAAGAACTTGCCCCAAGCTATTCTCGAAGCATGGGTATACGGTTAGTTCAGTTGCGTGAGTGTGATGCAGACCATCATTTTGGCCCGGTTGAGCTTTGTACCTGCTCCTATTATCTTATCCTCTTCAGCCCCTTCGTGCCTACCCCATCCTTTTGTTTCAGCTCCACCATTATTTCACCAAAGCCAAGAAGCCAATCCTAGTCGCACACCCAAATTCGAGCTTTTAGTTATTTTATTATCATGTTGGGGGTGTTGATGTGGTGATTATATTTGTAGATATGTGGTTGTGCTCTATTGAAAATTCGCCAAAAAGAATGTGTTGGAAAAAAATAAGAAAAAAAAGATAAAAGTGAAAATGTTGTGAAAAAAAGTGAATTGAAATAAAACTCTGAAATGAAAATTATATTTGAGATTTGTATTGGAAGTAGGCGGTGCACACACCCATATTGTCAAGCATGTGTATTTTATTATCGTCTGGGGGTGTGGTGCACCCGTGTGTATTTTAGTTTTGCGAGCGGTTAGTTTTTATTCGTGCTTGCTCATTTAGGTTAGATGCGTGAGCCGTCGTGTTTATCTCCTATCGTAACCCAAGCCTCATCTTAAACCTAAAGTCCTACTGATTCATGTGTTGGACCACACTAGTGCCGTGGAGAGAGTGCGAACAGGCGAGCTTATGGTCACCGACATGAATGGATTTCTGTGGGGGTTATCCCGTGCCCCGGTCTTTGACAATGCTCACCTCAGCGATGTGGCTGCTTTCTCCTTACGTGTGACCGAAGGATTCTTTGCGATTCTAATCACAAGTAAAAATTATATGTAGACATGCATTTTAGAAATTAATAATCTAGTCCGCATAATTAAAAGCTCATTCTACTATATTTTTACTCGCGCGGTATGCGACTTCGCATGATACTCCACATTCTTAGTCTCTATGCCAACTTGTGTTTTTCTCGTCCGTTTGAGATATGATTTGTTCGAGACGAGCAAATGGTTAAGTCTGGGGGTGTGATGAGTCTGATATTTGTAGTATTTTTCGCACTCATCCGGGCTTGTTTTCACACTCGAGCACTTCACATTTAGCGGTTATTGCTTATATTCCACTTGTTTCACATTTTTACACGAAGTGAACTTTTTGCCCGTTGTGGTGCGCAATTGCGCTCCATTTTGCCGGGGGTAAGCACTCGGTGTGTTTTGGTTGTTTTTATTGTTGTTTTGGACAAGTTAGGGGTGTGCCCAACCCTTTTACAGAAATTCGGGGAATCGCATGGTCGTGTGTTTTCCCTTTGCGCATGGGCGTTTTGCCGTGCGTTATCTTGTGCTGAAATCCTGGGTGTTACCTTTGCCCGTGCGAAGTGGTAGCGCACGGTTGATTTCAACCTTGCGAGAGTAATCCGCACGTGCAACCTGCTTGTCCAAAACTTCTGTTGTTTTTAGTGGCCGTGCGTTTTCTTCACACACGGTTGTTTTCAACAGTACAAGAGGAAAATCACACGGTCTGGTGGTTGGCCCTGAAATCGCAGTTGTCTCTACCCGTGCATTTTTGTTCGCCCACGATTGATACAACCGTTTGTGAAGGGAAATCGTATGGGCGGACCCTTGGCCTATTGCACTAATTTCCTCGTAAATATCGCACGGTTCGATCTCACGACCGTGTGATCGACCGTGCGCGGCTAAATTCTCACGATTTCTCTATTTATAGCCGCAGGTTTGCCCTAACTGGAAGATCATCTTCATCGACGATCCATTCCGCCATTTTTCCCCGCAGGAGAGCTCCGCCTTCTTCCTCCTTCACCATTAGGGATTTTGCCCTAGGCCGCATCCATCATCCAAGCTCAAAGGAATGGGATTTTAGCCCTACATCCGCCATCAAGAAAGGAAAGTTTGCATCAGAGAAGATTGGGTCGTGAGACGAAGAAGACGGGTCCATTGGGAGAATGTGACAGCTCTCCTCTATCCCAGACATAGTTGCGGATCGAGCTAAGACGCGGATTGACAACCCGACAACTCATACCGTGAATCTCCAAGGAGCCTTCGGATTTTGTCGATTTCTTGCACTCTTTCCCCTTGTTTTGATGAATGTAACTAGATCCTCTATTTTTAGATGTTGTGCACTTTAAACCTTGATTCATAATGTGTATTTCATTTTCATGAAACTATTTTGTTTATTGTGTGTTTGAGGTGAGCCATTCCATCCATCATCATTCCACCATCATCACTCACTCCCTCTACTACGCAAGCCTACTCGCCCATTCCGCTAGCCTACTCGCCCACTCCGCTTGATTACTCGTCCATCTGCCTCGCGAACCAGGGCATAGAGGCTATGTTATTAAAGGCGCGCCTTAGGCTCCAGGCTCACCAAACTCAGAGGTTTGCGTCTCCGTCCTCCTTATTTGCGCCTTTAGAATACATGCCTAAGTTAGATTTTTGTTGTAAAATTTTTTCTACAAAAATTAAGTAAAATATAATGTAAGAAATTAAAAAAATTTATCAATTCAGTGTTTGTGAAAGAGAATTGTGTGTTGAAACTTAGATATGATGCAAGTGACCCATTGATTCTATTTTTTAAGAAATATAAATGATAGTAACGAATGATTAATTAGTAGATTAGATGAAAAATTTGATCGAAAAGCTGAATGATGTTTGATGTTGATTATTTAAAATGTATGCGGTTGTGTCGTGCCTTCGTCAGGCGCGCGCCTAGGTTCTAAGATCCATTTGCACCTTGGTGCACCTTGCGTCTTTAATAACTAAGCATAGCGGTCTGCATAGTAGTTGTTAATTTAGTTTTATTTTATTTTTGTTTCTGCGAACCAAACACCCCTCATAATACCCGACCTTGAGGACTTCAATCTCAAGTCTTCCTCGAAAGTAAACTCCACTTTATTGTGTTCCACATAAGATCGATACTTGAGAAAATTCGCCCATTTTATATTATTTGTGTGACCGGTGCACTTGTTGTCAGCGAATCAGTGTCATATCTAGCCCATAATAAAGCTAAAAAAATTGCAAATATAAATTAAAATTTGTTTAAACTGTAAGAAATTTTTCTACCTGTACTTTAGAGTAGCCTACCGTGGGATCGCCTCCTGTTCTTTTGTGCTTCACGTTGTTCAGTGGACATTCACTCTCTAAAATGAACTCGAGCCCGATTTAGTTCTTTACAGTGTTGAACTGTGCAATTTTAATTAGTTAGGATGGTATAAAGTGGATGTAGCAGTTATGCATGTTTACTGAAGTATTTGTTTACTGAAGTATTTGTTTACTGAAGTATTTGTTTACTGAAGTATTTGTTTTCCGGTGTGCAGATGGTGATTGGGCTGTGGGATGTTGTTGTTGGGTGACCCTAGCAATTGGCGTTGGTAGGCTGAACTGTCCATTGTTGTTTGTAGCGTAGGAACTTGAGCTGGAGTTGTGAACTGTTGAAGAGCGGGACAGTCACATCTCCTTACATTAAGTGCATCTTGTTATTGTTGAGTTGTTGTGGTGATGTGTTCCGACACCCGCTATTCATTTGCAGTGTTGAGTTGTTGTGATGTGTTCCGACACCCGCTATTCATTTGCAGTGTGTGAGGACGTATGCTGTTAGGAATGAGATAGAATAATGTAAGAAGGAAAATATATGAAAGAAAATGTAAAAGCAAACAGTGAAACATCTGTTAACGAAGATGTGGTGTCATATCTAGCCGTAATAAAGCTAAAAAAACTGCAAATATAGATTAAAAATTATTTAAACTATAGGAAACTTTTCTACCTGTACTTTCAAGTAGCCGACGGTGGGATCGTCTCCTGTTGTTTTGTGCTTCACATTGTTCAGTGGACATTCGTTCTCTCATACGTTGAACTCGAGCCCGAGTTAGTTCTCTACAATGTTGAGCTGTGCAATTTTAATTTGTTAGGATGGTAGAGAGTGGATGTAGTAATTATGCATGTTTACCGAAGTATTTGTTTTCGCCTGCAGATGGTGATTGCGCAGTGGGTTGTTGTTGGGTGGCCGTAGTTATAGGCGTCGGTACGCCAAACTTTCCATTGTTGTTTGAAGTTTGTCGTGTAGGAGCTTGAGCTGGAGTTGTTGACCGTTGAAGAGCGGGAGACTCCCGTCTCCTTACATTACGTGCATCTCGTTGTTGTTGAGTTAGTTGTTGTCGTGATGTGTTGGACACTTGCTATTCATTTCCAGTGAGTGAAGGTGTTACGGGTCCAAATGTTACAGAACTACACGACGACGAGCCACCATGACAAGTCTACATGCGCCGGGCGCGTATATCGCAAGGGCCCACCGAGACCGTGAAAAATATTTAATAATAAATAGGTTGCTATATTTGTTTGACGCATTTTTAGTATTTTCAGTATCTCCTAATTTCAGTATTTTCTAATTTCCAGTATTTCCTAATTTCAGTATTTCATTTTCTATTTGCTCCTCACCACTATAAGAGGGCAGACGGACCTTGTAATTTTTATCTTGGAATGTATCAAGGTTTTTTAGGGATGCTCCCTAATTTCGTTTCTTTTCTTCCTCTTTCCTTCTCGCTCACCCCCTGTAACGCCCCCTATTTTTTCTGTTATTATTCTTTTTCCTGCTGACGTCATAATGACGGAAGGGCGTTACGTGTCCGTGAGTTGACGGCGCGACGCCGTTTGTGCGTTTTTTTGGCGTCCGTTAGGTTTGACTGGCTAGATTTTGGGATATGCGTCAGAACCGAAATTTTTACATTGGGAAGCTAAGTTATATAATTTCTGACTTGCTCGTCGAGTTTCGTCGCGATCCGAGCATTTTTGGAGCCTTGACGCACGTTTGAAATTCAGATAATTATAAATTATCGTAACTTTGTTAGGCCATAACTCGAGATCGGTGCGTCGGAGTTTGATTCCGACTTCGTCGTTGGGTTCGTAGCGTCGACATTCGCCTATGACGCAAATTTCATCCGTTTCGACCCGCGTTTGGGTCTTCGTAATAGCATAGCAAATATAAATAAATATAATCTTATAGTTTTTCCCTGCGCTCAGAGATCTCCGAGCGGAGCTTAGAGATCTCCCTCTTCCCTGTAAAAAAAAGATTTAGACACAAAAAAAATTTATAATAAAGTAAATATATATATATATTTATATAATTGTTATAAATATATATAACTTTGAATATATATGTAAGTAAAACCCTACTTACCTTCATCTTCTCCCCACCGAAGAAAAAAAAACAGAGCGTCAGCGACGGCGAGAACCTCCCGTTCGTGAAACTCCCGACCGCCGCCGACGGAGCTCCGGTGCTCGGAATCGCTAGCCGAGCATAGATTCGGAAAGCTCTCGCCGAGATCTACGCGATCGTGGTGAGTATTTCTACTTTCATGGAATTTCTCTGTTAGGGTTTTCTGCCCTAACTTCTGTTTCGACCTTGTCGATGTAGATTTATGTTTCTCGCCTTCGCTAGGGCCGATCTGCGTCGTGGTGCCTTCCGGAGTGCGGTTTCGGGTGGTTTGAGGCAAGTGGTGATCTTGCTCTTTTCCTCTTTGCTACGCCTCTTCTCCTTTATGCTTCTAGCAGGTTTTATACTGTTAAGTTCCATTTCCGCTTAGCTCTTTTGCTCATTACAATATTATTAACTTGTTTTTTTTGAAATCCTAAATTATGATCTTGGGGGCCTTGTCCATTGCCTTTGATTGAGTCAGAAAATGATAAATCTGTTGGAGGTCGTACACGATGTTGGCGGTGCCACTGGTGCGATGCTCTTTTAAAATGATAAATCTGTGGGAGGTCGTACACGATGTTGGCGGTGCCACCGGTGCGATGCTCTGAGGGCCGTGGCGATGCGCGATGGTATTATTCCCGCACGGTTTCTCCTTTTTTCCTGATGAGTTGATTAGTCTCTTTAATTTGAATAAGAATAATAAGATTAATAATCTGAAAATGAAGGTTATTTGCCTATGGTGAGTTTGATTTTGCCCGTCTCCACTCCTCTTTTGACGGGCTCTTTTCTGATTGATTTCTGTTGCTAGTTATGACTAGTTTTGTTTAATCTGATCCTTGCAACTACTGTTTCCCTCCGATCTCGCGGAGGTTTGCTTACTTTCTTGTTTTCTACATCACTTGTAACTTGTTTCTGAGATGTTCTTTCTTTGAATGCCTCAGGTTCTGGACAGTAGCAGATGTTAGTGCGGAGCTGCGTCAGTTGTCGTTTTCTGACCCTCTTGAGGTGGGGTTTTCTGTGAACTTGCCGGCCCATGGGTTCGTGTCAGGTGTTGACGCCCATGGTGCCGTTTGGTTAGACTTTCTGCTACTTTGCTGCAGGTACTCTCGTTTTTTTTTGGACACTTGCTCTGGAACGGTTAGTTATGGGTTGGCTTGGTAGCCCCCTTGCTTAAATATGCTAAGACATTTGGAGCATTGTATACCATGATTTGAAATGTTAATCTTACTACTTTCTGCGCATGATGAGTCTACTTTTATATATAGTAAATCTAGACGTCCGATACTACATGGTGCACCTCACTTGGTCTTCATGAACACTTAGGTCACCAAATGATTAAATCAAGTATTTTTCCGCTGCGTAAAACTATATTTTCAAACCGTGGACTAGTTGATCCACCTAGCCGAGGGACACGACTTTGCATATTGTGCATAAATTATATTTGGAACACATTGAGTTTAAAAATGATTTCTATAAGTTGCGAGAGACGATGAGTTGCCTTAATGTCAGTAGATGTCCCCTACGTGACGTGACATCACAATGCGTAGTTCCCCTACTCTGATAATATTTTAATTGCTGGGAAAATGCGGGGTGTGACACCCCCGCCGGCTCTTCCCTTTGGCGGATTCTTCCTGGAATTTATCCGTAATCGTATCAATTGGTTCGACCTGCCGCACCACCCGCCAACTCGCCGCCGGTCATCAAGCTGGTACGCATCAACCCTGTTGTTCAAATTGAACCCGATTCAGCCTGTATTTGTGTTCGTCAACCCGTCTACCTCCGCAAAACGCGATCCTCATCCAGATTCCGTCGATCCCGCCGCTCACCAACTCCCCGTCTGGATTTCGCGCTTTCGCGTCCAGTTTCTGTCACCACCAGGCCGCCGACCGTGCCTCCGTGTGTTCCGCCACCTGCTTCCTCCCGATCGCGTCGTTTCACAAGCCATGTCTCAGCGCCGATCAGCCACAGAAACCCGCGGCCTTACTTTCCACCCAGTTCGTCTGTTTCCGCCGATTTCGCCGAGCGACAAGCCGCCCACTGCCCAATCCGCCGGATCCGCACCAAGGGTCCCTCTTTCGCCAATCTACAATAGATCCGGCCTTTTCCGGCCTCCCTCTGTCGTCACCAACCCCATGGCTCCCACCACTCGCTCCTTCGGCGACCCCGCTCCGGATTCCGCCTCTGAAGCACTTAGCCGTCACGTCGAGGCTCATGAACAACTTGTCGCCTCCATACACGCCTCCCTCCTCACCCTCCATGCCAAAGTCGATCTTCTCCTCACGCTCGACGGACGGTCTTCCGCAACCCCCCACGTAGTTCCCTGCCCTAAGCCGTCTCCACCACGGCTGCCTCCTGCACCATGCAAAAGTTTCCCAGCCATGCCACCTCTCTCCACGGTCGTTGATGCACCACCACTCTCCACGGTGATCGTCCCTCCGCCGCTTCCACCGGCCGCATCACCACCTCTTCTGCCACCCCGTCCGGTAAACTCACCGCCCCCTCTACCGGCTCTTACTCTGTCTGCCCCTGCCCTGCCGCTTCCACCGGCCGCATCACCGCCTCTTCTGCCGCCCCGCTGCCCCTGACGGATCTGTTCCTGCTGTCGGCCATCGCGTCTCCGACATCCTTGTGGTGGCTGCTCACCACCGCCCCACCTATCTTGCGGAAGCCATTACTCCTGCCGCCTGTCCTTCCGATGGCGCCGCCGCTACTCACCAACACCGCCGCCACTGCTACGCACTACCTGACCTTGTTCTGGCGGGAGGTCAAGGTACCAGATGATCCGGCCACCCGCTTGGTACACGAGTTTGAGGGCAAGCTCGTTTTAAAGGACGGACGGAGTGTTACGGGTCCAAAGGTTACGGAACTACATGACGACGAGCCACCATGACAAGTCTACACGTGCCGGACGCGTATATCGCAAGGGCCCACCGAGACTGCGAAAAATATTTAATAATAAATAGGTTGCTATATTTGTTTGACGCATTTTTAGTATTTCCAGTATTTTTTAATTTCAGTATTTCCTAATTTCCAGTATTTCCTAATTTCAGTATTTCCTAATTTCAGTATTTCCTAATTTCATTATTTCCTTTTATATTCGCTCCTCGGCACTATAAGAGGGCAGACGGACCTTGTAATTTTTATCTTGCAATGTATGAAAGTTTTTTAGGGTTGCTCCCTAATTTTATCTCTTTTCTTCCTCCTCGCTCACCCCCGCCGGCCCTTCCCCCTGCCGGATTCTTCCTGGAATTTATCCATAATCGTATCAGAGGGCGTATGCTGTTAGGAATGAGATAGAATAATGTAAGAAAGAAAATATATGGAAGAAAATATAAAAGCAAACAGTGGAACATCTGTTAATGAAGATGTGGTGTCATATCTAGCCATAATAAAGCTAAAAAAGTAGCAAATATAAATTAAAAATTATTTAAACTATAGGAAACTTTTCTACCTGTAATTTTAAGTAGCCGACTGTGGGATCGTCTCCTGTTGTTTTGTGCTTCACATTGTTTAGTTGACATTTGTTCTCTCAAACGTTGAACTCGAGTCCGAGTTAGTTCTCTACAACGTTGAGCTGTGCGATTTTAATTAGTTAGGATGGTACAGTGAATGTAGTAATTATGCATGTTTACCGAAGTATTTGTTTTCCGCCTGCAGATGGTGATTGCACAGTGGTTTGTTGTTGTTGGGTGACCGTAGTTATAGGCATTAGTAGGCTGAACTATCCATAATTGTTTGTAGTTTGCAGCGTAGGAGCTTGAGCTAGAGTTGTCGACTGTTGAAGAGCGGGAGTCTCCTCGCTTTATGTGCCTCTCGTTGTTGTTGAGTTAGTTGTTGCCGTGATGTTTTCGGACGCCCGATATTCATTTCCTGCGAGTTAGGGCGTATGCTGTTTTGCATGAGATAGAATAATTTAAGAAAGAAAATATATGGAAGAAAATATTGAAAGAAAATTTGGTGTTCAGTTTATTCTTAGGAAATTAGCATAAATATTTCGTTAGAACTCATGTCATCATTGCTTCCAAAAAAACCATGGAATGTAAGGAATCAACAATCAACATAGACTTTGATTAATTGTATATAACTGGGAACCTAATTAAAGAAAATTGTCACTTCATCTCAGCAATGTCATACTTGCTCTCAGTTGGTAAATTTTCTACCATAACTATCTATGAAAGAATTTGTGCATCCATGAAAGAATTTGTGTATCCATGAAAGAATTTGTGTACTATGTGAATAAAGAGAACCTGAAAGCTACACAAACATATATAAAAGCCAACAGCAGATAAAGTAAATGCAATTAATGGTTGCACCTTTCTCAAACTTGATGGAAGCTAGTAGTTATAAAACATCCAACAATATGGCAACTACCGCAGAAGCTGTCACGTCAATTGAACGAATTAAAATGGATCGGTGTTTACTTACATTTAGGAGTTGAGATAATTGCAATGGTAATTAAACGTGAGCAATATCTAATGGAAAGAAAACAATAAAGAAGAAATCAATGATTGAAATAGCCAGTTCAATAAAAAAAGGAGAGATACCTTCTCGATGGTAGCATACGTATACCGAGTTCTTGTTTGTAAAATAAGATTTTCCATCCATCCCTATGTAGACATAATCTGGTCTATTGAAAGGACCAGCTGCAATGAAAAATTGTAATTAAAAGAGTCTTTTTGATCAAAATTACTTCGTGAATCATGTATCGGCACGAAGGTACTCTCATCCCCAGTAGTCTCGTGCCCAAAGTCACTCTTGGTTAACTAAATATAAATAATATGCAAATCAAGTCACTCTTGGTTAACAAAATGTAAATAATATGCAAATCACATCACATTACACCATTAGGACATATTAATATAACTACAACTATTTGTGGCATAAATTCAAACGATATGTAGTCACATCCTCAACATCATTGAAGCAATAATCCAAATTAAAGCTTATGAAATGCAATATATAATCAAAGTCAGATAGCTAAGTGTGCTTCTCTTTTTCATAATTAAACGTAAACAATATAAAAAATGTGGAGACAAGAAATGGTAATCGACTTTTAATATTTAAGGTGAGAAGTCATGTGGATATTGTAGAAAAAAGCACAAACACTTGGGAAAAACTGTGAAACCTTGTATATACTTCTTGTGTCTGTAAATACAAGTATAAGTACATATATATAGGGAGAGAAGAGAGAGAAAAGTCCATTTTTCAAGATATGAGACTATTACACAGAGGAAGAAGACCTATGACGGGTCATTATATGGGCCTTTACATGTTCTTTTTCCAACACTCTCCCGCAAGCCGGAGCGTACAAGTCGTAGGCACTCAGCTTGGATAAGAACTGATAAAATATAGCACTTGGTAGGGCCTTAGTGAGAAGATGAGCAACTTGGCCAGTAGCCGGAACATTTTTCAATTTCAGCTTCTTCATTTGATTTTTTTTCCCGAATAAAGTGACGGTCAACTTCAATGTGTTTAGTTCTTTCATGGAAGACGAGATTCTTAGCTATGTGTATAGCAACTTGACTGTCACAGAGTAAGGTGGCTGTTGATTATGTGAGCTCAGATACAACAGACGTCATTGAATGGTACTCAGCTTCGGCCGAAGATCAAGCAACCACAAATTGTTTCTTACTGCGGCAGGTAACAAGGTGTCCTCTGAAGTACAAAATCTGTTGGTGGAACGTCGATCATCCAGGGAACCAACATAATCAACATCTGAATACGCAACCAATGTTGGATTAGACGAGGAAGAAGTTTTGTATTCCATTCCATAATCGGGAGCCGTTTTCAGGTATCGCGGAATACGCTCGACAGCCTGTAGATGAGACACCCGAGGAGAATGCATAAACCGGCTGACAACCCCAACAACAATGGATATGTCCAGTCTTGTGACTATTAGATAAATCAATTTTCCAATCAGACGTCGATAATATTCTGAATTTTGAAGAGGAAGATCTGCATCAGAAGCATGCACACTCATCTTGTGATTTGCATTCATAGGAGTATTAACCGGCTTGCATCCAAAATATCCATCATCCTGAAAGAGGTCGAGACAGTACTTCTGTTGAGATAAGACAAGGTCATCATGACGTCTTGCGATCTCAAGGCCAAAGAAATATCGAAGGTTCCTCAAATCCTTTATTTGAAAAAAAACAGAACTTAAGTGTTGTTTGACCGCTTGTATTCCTTTTGAATCATCTCCTGTGATTAGGATGTCATCGACATACACCAAAAGAAGAACCGTTTCTGTTATTCTATATCGAGTGAATAGAGAGAAATCTGTGGAGCTCCGAGTAAAGCCAACCTCCCGGACAGCCCTACTTAACTTATCGAACCATGCACGAGAAGATTGTTTGGGACCATAAATCATATTCTAAGGTGACAAACTCGGGACTCCCCCGTGATCTCAAATCCCGGAGGTTGTTGCATGTAGAAAGTTTCTTGGAGATCACCATTGAGAAAAACGTTCTTGATTTCCAGTTGATGTAGGAGTCATTGACAATGCACAGTTACGGAGAGGACACGAATCGTGTTTAGCTTGGCCATTGGAGAGAATGTTTCCTCATAATCGAGACCATGTTGTTGAGTAAATTCACGAGCCACCAGACGGGCCTTAATACGATCAATCGTCCCATCAGGGGCATGCTTGATGACAAAGACTCTTTTACATCCAACAGTAGTTTGTCCTGAAGGAAGAGAAATCAGATCTCACGTCTGATTAGCCTAGAGGGCCGTCATTCCTTCGTCCATGGTCGTCGCCAGTCCGGATGTTGGAGAGTCTCTTGCACAGAGGTAGAGACAAAAATAGAGAATAATGAGATAGCAAAGGAAGCTCTGGGGTCAGGCAATGTAAGGATACATAATTTGTCATATGATGTGCTGTGGAGGCAGAGGCCGGGTTGACGGGTCGTAGAGTGTCAGAGGTTGAAACCGATTGCAGTGGGGAGGCGAAGCTGGGAGTTCGACGAGTATAAACACGAAGAAGGGGGGTTTGTGGAGAACCAGAGTTGGGGAGGGGAGGAGTGGAGGTGGAGGAGACGTAACTGGGATGATGGGTCTTGGTAATGATGGTGGTGGAAGAGAGGACGTTGAAGTGAAGACAAACGGTTGATCTCCCAGAAAGGTAACATATGTCGTAACAGTCACCTTGCGGGTAGTGGGAGAATAGCAAACATACCCTTTTTGAGTGCGGGAATAACCAACGAACATATGTTTGACCACTTGAGGATCGAACTTGTCAGTGGAGGGACCTAGTAAATGGACATAGCAAGTGAAACCAAATATTTGAGGTGTGAGGGGGAATGGAGGTGTGGAAGGAAAGAGGAGGCTGAACGGGGTGGTGTTGTTGAGGACGGAGGAGGGCAGACGGTTAATGAGAGAGCATTCCATCGAAACCGCAAAGTGCCAATAAGCCTTGGGAACGTGCATTTGAATCATGAAAGAGTGAGCAACATCAAGAAAATGTCTATTTTTGCTCTCAGCCACACCATTTTGTTGAGAAGTATATGCACATAAAGTTTGATGAATAATCTCAAACTCAGAGCCTAGGTTATCGAACTCATGATTAGTGTATTTTTGAGCATTATCCGTCCGAATTGTTTTGATTTTGTCGGAAAATTGTGTGCAAGTCTCAAGAACAAAAGCCCAAAATACACGAGGAAGCTCGGAACGATCACGAAGTAAGTACAACCATGTCATTCAAGAATAATCATCAATAAAGATGATAAAATAACGATAACCAGACACACTTGTTATTTTCTACGAGCCTCAAACATCAGAATGTACTAACACAAAATGAGTAGAGCTCAGAGTACAATGAGCAGGAAAAGAGAAACGATGTTGTTTCTCCAAAATATAAGAATCACATGTAAAAGCAGAAAGATGAACATCAGGAAGAGCCTTCTTTAGAACCGAAAGAAGAGTATGCCCAAGACGCCGATGTCAGTTAACAGAGGAGACAGAAGAGATAATTGTTGGGGAGACATCAAAGAGGTAGAGCCCGTTGTGCAGTCGTCCTTTACCAATGATACTTTGCGTCCGTCGGTCCTGCATCAGAAACGAAGAAGAGGTGAATGTGATACAACAATCAAAATCGGTAGTAAGACGACTAACAAAAAGTAAATTAAACGGAGAGCTCGGGACATGGAGAGCCAAGAGTAGATAAATAAAGGGATTGAGAGGTATATCAGCAGAGCCGGAGACAGGAGCGGTGTTACCATTGGCTACGGTGATAAACATTAGATGCGGAGAATCCAAGTATTGAAGTGGCTTCAAGGAGGTGATATGGTGCGTAACACCTGAATCCACTATCCAATGCGGACTGGTGGAGAGACAAACGGTACCTTCATGAGAGACGGAGGCAGGTGAATTGTGGAGCAACCCCTGAAGTTGTTGGAGCTGGAGGCGGGCTTCATCAAGATCAGCACGAGTGACAGAAGGGCTGAGAGCAGCAACAGAAGCATTGGGACGAGGAGGCAGACCATGCTTGTGATAGCAGGTCACCTCGAGGTGTCCATCCTTACCACAAAAAGAACACTTAGGCCTTGGCTGGCCACCTCGAAGATTGCTGGAGAAGAGCCAGTGAAGGAGGGCCGATAGCATCGGGAAGAGGTGAAACCTTTAACAACATGGATCGTACATCAGAGAATGAGGCAATATTAGCAGATGAGAGGATCTGAGCCCAAACACTATGAAGATGAGGCAGAACACGAGCCTTCATCATGACAATACCAACAACTTCCTTTTGAGCGCCCTGGGCAGCTAAATCCGTATTCGGGGACTGATGCTAAATTCAGGCCTCAACCAGCGTCTTGGACCGAGCAACAAAGGAGGTTAAGTCATCAGCACTGTCTGAGTCATGGGACTGAAGATCGGTGATGATGTTGTACAGGTGTTGGAGACTATCCTTGCCAAAGTACAGGGAATGAAGCTCATCCCACATCACCTTGGCCGTCTCATGATACATGGTCAAGCAGTAAGGTTCGTAATCAAGGGAGTTGAGAAGCCAAGTCTGAACACGACCATCGTCACGCAGCCAATCATCAGTAGGAGCAGAAGGAGTATATCCTTACTTAGATGATGCAGAAATCCCTTGGACTAAAGTACCCGGCGGACAGAATGTACTCAATCAACAAAGTTCTTCCCAGTAAGAGAGATGGTGGTGATTACTCGTCACAAAGTTCAGGAGCAGGGACCAAGCGGGCTTGAGTAGAAGAATTAGTAGAGGAGTCCATGATCACATGACCAGGCAGCTAGGCGAAGCGGCTAACTGTCAAGACAGGTAAAAGGCTAAGCAGGCACGATGGACAGACCACCACGGACATGAACAGAGGCAGCAGTAGCAAAGCTGGTGGACTGACAATACACAGGTGGCAAGAGCAATAACGGCTAGGCAAGACCGCAAGATCTGGCGGATAGAAGGATAGAGCCCGACAACCAAGATCGGCTAACAAGGCGTCGCAGCTTGAAGCGGGCTAGCCGACAAGGCCGCGGCGTACTGAGAAGTAGCGGACAAAGAAGATATCGCAGTGGATAGAGAGGAGGAAACCGCTGCTACGCGCGCAAACATGGGCTGGCGAGTAGAAGAGCTCGCGGGTAGAAGAGCTCGCAGCGGCTAGACGGGTTCACAGCAGGCAGAAGAGCTGCGGTTAGAGAACAACACCAATCCGCAGGCAGAGCAACACTCAACTAGCGAACAAAGGGAAACAATCTGCGGCGAACAAAGAACACCAAGCAGCAACGAAGAGAGATCGGCAGATAATGCCCGCAGCTGATCAAGCAAATAGAGCACAGTAGATAGAACACAAACTGCGGCAAGCAGAGTAAAGAGAGAACTTCGGGTGAATCACAGAGAGTAGACCGCAGCGAACACACTCCAGTGGCAAACACTGGGAAGAACCGCGGTTAGCAGCAACACAGACCAAACTGCCCGAGTAGCGGCAAGGGCAGACCGCGACAAACAGAGACTAGACCAGACCGCAACAGTTAAAGAGACAGACCGCGCGATCAAGGAGGAGCAACAGGCAAGATGAGGCCGAGCCGGGCAGACCGCGACAGACACAGACTAGACCGCACGGTGTGACCTAGCAGTGAAGTCTATAAAATCAAGAGCAGATCCAAAACCAGAAGGTGGGAACAACACACCTAGTATCATGCGGACAAACACGGTTTGTTCGCCAGTCTGGAGATAAAAAGACCGCAGGAGGGGTGCAGTTAGACAAAACCGCTAACCGCCGAAAGACAAGAGACCGCAGAAGGGTTTGTGGTTAGAAAATCAAAGACCGCCCAGAGGGATCGATCGCTCTGATACCATGTAGAAAAGAGCACAAACACTTGAGAAAAATTGTGAAACCTTGTATATACTTATTGTGTTTGTAAATACAAGTATGAGTACATACATATAGGGAGAGAAGAGAGAGAAGAGTCCATTTTTCAAGATGTGGGACTATTACACAGAGAGGAAGAAAACCTATGATGAGCCATTATTTGGGGATTTACATATTCTTTTTCCAACAGATATGAATGCAATACTAACTCATAAATAAATTTTTAAATAAGAAAGCATAAGATTTTCCATCCATCCTTATGTAGCTAAGTTATCAAAGGCGCAAGGCTCAAAAGGCCCCTGGAGCCTAGGCGCAAAGCGCGCGCCTGAGGCACGTGAGGCGCAAAAATTGGGGGAAAAGGAAATTGAGCGAATTGGACGCCCAATTCGCTGAAATTGTGCGAATTGGGCGCCCAATTCGCTGAAATTGTGCGAATTTGACCCCCAATTCGCTGAAATAGTGCGAATTGGGCCCCCAATTCGCTGAAATTGAGCGAATTGGGCCCCCAATTCGATGAAATTGAGCGAATTGAGTGCCCAAGTGCGCCTAGGGGTGCCTCGGGTGCGTCTAAGATCATGTTTTTGCACATATCAAAATTACAAAAAAAAACCTTGAAAGGCCCAAGCACGCCTGGGAGCCTGTAAGGCGCGCACTTGGGAGCCTGTAAGGCGCGAGCCTGAGGCGCTCCTGGCGCACATCGCCCGCCTCAGCCATGTTGAGGCGCGGCGGGCTGCGCCCGGCGCCTCAGGCGCGCCTTGACAACTAAGCTATGTAGACATAAGATTTTCCATCCATCCCTATGTAGACATAAGATTTTCCATCCATCCCTATGTAGACATAGGCTCTGTGACAGACGGTCGTGACCGCTTGACAGCTGAAAATAAGTCCCCCTCAAACAAAGCTATAATCTAGTGTATTGAAAGAACAAAGTGCAATGAGAAATTGTAATTAAAAGAGGCTTTTTGATCAATATTACCTTGGGAACTTGTTGATGATCAAATTGGTGAGTTAAAATTCATTGGGACAAAAGCACAAACACCTTATGTGCTCACCAAATCTGTCTTAAGAGAGAATTTTATTAAGATGAGAGAAGAAATGAGGATGCATGATTCTCTGAATTATGTGGGAGCGTAGATGAAACTGAAGAAGCGGAGTTACTTGGAAATTAATTCAGAGAATTGTAACTGAAGAAATTGAAGAGTTTCTTTTATATGCATTAACCATCTGTAAAACATGCAACAGCTGAATTAAGTTTGATTTAAAAAGCCTGTGAAAGATGAATGAGATATGAGATGATATAAAATAAAAACAAAACTTTTTTCCCCTCATTTTTCTTCTCTGCCGTCGTTCTCTCTTTTCTTCCATTGCTTCAGCCCTTATTTTCCTGCACCAATGTTTGAAGGCCCGCTCTACCCTTCCAGCAGATATGTCATTAGATAAAGATTGCTGAACATCTCAGTATTTTTCGTAGGAGATGGGTGACCTAACTACAGTAAAATGTTCTATGGATGAATATGAGTACGAAATATGCATTTCCTTAAGAAGAGGGAGTGTAAGGAGGGCGGTTAACAACTGTATTCCAGGGTTTTTAATGGCTTGCCTGAAAGGGATGGAATTGACTGCAGAAGATCAGCAACAGCTCAAAGCTCCATGGCCAATATAATTGACAGCACTTTCTTTACAGTAAACCCTACTCTACTCCAATAAATCCAGTACATATCGCAGAGAGAGAGAGAGAGAGAGAGAGAGAGAGAGATCTGGTGAAGCTCCAAGCCCAGCAGCCACAACGGAGATGTGTGTTTTGTTTGCCAACGCCGCCAAAGGCGAAGCACAACCTAGGGTAGGGGAAGATGAGAATGTGCGGCGGCGTGGGGAGAAAGAAGCAAGAAGTCAACTTGGGCCAGGAGAACGAAGGAGAAGCGGGGAGTTGAGGTTTGGGGGAGGTGTTGCATACCTGGAGAGGATGCGATGAGCTAGAAAGTGGCGAGGATAAGCGAGGTTGGGGAGAAGCTACGATCAGGAGCGGAAGCAGCGCCGTGAAGAAGCGGTGAAAGGGCATTTCCGTAAACGCCGAATCTTGTGTGACCGATGGATATTGGCACTGTAGCAAGATCAAAATATCTTTATTATATAAGATATACTTAAATCAATTGACTTATTATTTCGTTCTCCTTAAGATCTCATTCTTACAATCAAAATTTTAAATTATTTTTCACTATTATTTTTCTTATTTTATATTTTAAAAATATTAAAACTTTTAAATATTTATTTGTTTGTGTAGAGAAAAACTCAACCTTGTATATTACTATCTCAGTAATCAAATACAATGTATGAATACACATTTATAGGAGGGAGAAAGAGAGAAGAGAGTCCTATACAAGATGTGAGACTAAAGGAGAGAAAAGTAGAAAACCGAAAATGTGCCTAATTACATTGGCTTTTCCAACACTCCCCCGCAAGCTGGAGCGTACAAGTCGTATGTACCAAGCTTGGACAGACACTGGTAGAATAGAGTGCAAGGTAGAGCCTTTGTGAGCAAATCCGTCACTTGTTCAGTACCAGGAACATGCTTCAATTCCATCTTCTTCATTTGGACTTTCTCCCAGATAAAGTGACAGTCTACTTCAATATGTTTTGTTCTTTCATGGAAGACTGGATTTTTCGCAATATGTATACCCGTTTGGCTGTCGCATAACAAGATGGCAGGTAAGGGAAGTTTTACCCCTAGATCGGTCCGGAGACTCTCAAGACAGGTAAGCTCAGAGACAACCAATGTCATCAATCAGTATTCTGTTTCAGCTGATGATCGAGCAACCACTGCTCGTTTCTTACTTCGTCAGGTAACGGGATGACCACCAAAATATGTGCAAAAACTACTGGTTGACCGACGATCATCCAAGAAACCAGGATAGTCAGCATTATAGTATGCTACCAATGCTGGAGTAGAGAATGAGGTTTTGTATACCAATCCCTGACCCGGTGTTGTTTTCAGGTAGCGGAGGATGCGCTCAACAACTAGAAGGTGAGATGTTCGCGGAGCATGCATAAACCTGCTGACTACCCCAACAACGAAGGAAATATCCGGTCTTGTGGCTGTTAGATGGATTAATTTTCCAACCAGTCGCCGATAATATTCCGGATTTTGAAGAGGGAGGTCCGTATCAGAAGAATGTGCACACAACTTATGATTAGCATCCATTGGAGTAGTAGTAGGCTTGCATCCAGAGTAGCCAACATATTGAAGGAGATCCAGACAATACTTCCTTTGGGAGATGACGAGTTCATCTTGTCGTCTTGCGACCTTAAGACCAAGGATGTAACGAAGATGTCCCAGATCCTTTGTTTGAAAGACGGATCTGAGATGCTGTTTGACTGCTTGGATGCCCTTTGAATCGTCCCTCAGTGATTAATATATCATCAACATAAACTAACAGAAGAACAGTTCTCGTTGCCTGATGACGAGTGAACAATGAGAAGTCAGCAGAGCTCCGAGTAAAGACGATTTCCCGGACGGCCTTGTTGAACTTGTCAATCCATGCCCGGGGTGATTGTCTGAGATCATAGATGGGCTTTTTAAGATGACATACTTGGGACTCCCCCGTGGTCTCAAACCCGGGCGGTTGCTGCATGAAAACCGTTTCCTGGAGATCGCCGTTGAGAAATATATTTTTGATGTCCAGTTGGTGTAATGGTCATTGACGATGCACAGCCACCGAGAGAAGAACACGAACGGTGTTCAGCTTGGACACATGGGAGAGTGTTTCCTCATAATCGAGGCCTTGCTGTTGGGTGAAGACACGAGCCATCAGGCGGGCCTTCAGACGGTCGATCGTCTCATCAGGGGCATGCTTAATCTCAAAGACCCATTTACACCCAACAGATGTCTAGCCGGTAGGTAGAGGTACCAGGTTTCATGTCTGGTTAGCACATAGAGCTGTCATTTCTTGTTCCATGGCCGTCGGCCAGCCAGGATGGTGGAAAGCCTTCTGCACAGAGTTAGGTATAGAAATCGAGGATAATAAAGTGACAAAAGTTTGAAATTATGGAGATAAGCGATATAAGGATACATAGTTTGCCAGGGGATGAGCTGTAGATTCTGGTGCCGGATCAGCAGAATGCAGAGCATCAGAGGTCGAAGCCTACTGCAGTGGGGCACCGGAGGTAGGATGGCGACGAGTGTAGACACTGATAACAGAATGTGCGGGTTTGGAAACGGGTGGTGCCTGGGCAGGAATTCGTGGTGGTGGAATGGTAACGGGAGGTTTTGGTGGAGGACATGTAACCGAAATGACAGGGCGTGGGACAGTTTGTGGTAGAGGTGTAGGATCTTGAGCAGAGAAGAAAGGAAGATCCTCCCGAAAGGTAACATCAGCAGAGACTGTTACCTTGCGGGTAGCCGGAGAGTAGCATACATAGCCTTTCTGTCTCCGGGAATAGCCAACAAAAATGTGTTTGGCTGCCCGGGGATCCAATTTGTCCAAGGATAGACTAAGAGTGTGAGCGTAGCAAGTGCACCCAAAGATGTGAGGTGTGAGAGAGAATGTCAGAGTGGACGGGAACATGAGACTGAACGGAGTGGCGTTTTGGAGGATGGGGGAAGGAAAACGATTGATTAGATAACAAGCCATCGAAAGAACAAAGTTCCAATAAGGTTTGTGACCGTGTATTTGTAGCATGATGAAGCGGGGCACATCGAGAATATGTCGATTCTTTCGCTCAACGACTCCGTTTTGTTGGGAGATATAGACACATGAAGTTTGGTGAATAACCCTAAAGTCAGAGCAAAGAGTCTTAAATTCGTGACTAGTATATTCGCTAGCATCATCCGTGCGGATAGTTTGGATGGTCGTTGAAAATTACGTCTGGGTCTCAAGAAGGAACGCCCGAAAGACCCGAGGAAGTTCGAAGCGATCACGAAGCAGGTGTAGCCACGTTATGCTCAAATAATCATCAATAAATGTTAGAAAATAACGATAACCAGAAATGCTAGTAACCTTGTACAGACCACAAATATCAGTCTACTAAAATAAAAGGAGCAGTGCTCCGAGTACAATTAGATGAAAAAGAAGAACGAGGCTGCTTGCCTAACACACATGATTCACACTGAAAAAAGGTAAAGATACATCTGGGAGAGCTTTCTGAAGGACTGGTAAAGGGGCATGGACAAGGTGCCTATGCCAATCGACGGAGGAGACTGAAGAGAGGATAGCTGAAGAGTCATCAAGGAGGTAGAACCCGTTCTGCAGTCTCCTCTTACCAATGATAGTCCACGTCGTGTGATCTTGTATCAGAAAAGAAAAAGAGGTGAATGTTACATAGCAATTCAAATCATTAGTCAGGCGACCAACAGAAAATAAATTAAATGGGGAGCCCAGAACATGAAAAGCCGAGCGTAGGGAGAGAGAAGAAGTGAGGGGGATGTCAGCTGAGCCAGAGACAGGAACAGTGTCCCCATTGGCTACTGTGATAGACTTAGGATGAGGAGAATCCTGACATTGATGTGTCCGCAAGGAGGTGATGTGATGGGTGGCACCTGAGTCCACTATCCAGCGCGGACTAGTGGATAGACAAGTGATACCTTCTTGGGAGAGGGAGGCAACAGAGGCAGGTGGGCGACTGAGCAGACCATGAAGTTGTTGAAGCTGAAGGCGGACCTCTTCAAGGTCAGTACGAGCGGTGGAGTCAGTAGTAGCAACAGTGGCCTGTGGGCGAGGAGGAAGCTCATGTTTGTGATAGAATGTGACCTCAAGATGATCGTCCTTTCTGCGGAAGGAACACTTTGGGCGAGGTCGGCCTCCCCGTCCGCGGCACCGAGAGCCAGAACGCCCCCCGTGAGGAGGAGGGGGGAAGACAGTAGGGGAGCAGAAGTCTGCTGCAGGAGAGCCGGGGACGGAGGAGCAGAATTATCGGGAGGCGGTGAGACCTTGAGCAGCATATAACACACATCTGATAGTGAGGGGGTAGCAAGCGAGGCAAGGATCTTGGCCCGAACGCTGTGAAGGTGAGGTGGAACACGAGCCATCATCATGGCCACCCCGACGACTTCTTTCTGAGCGCGTTGTGTAGCAAGGTCCAATGTAGGGGGTTGATGTTGGATCCATGCCTCAACAAGAGTCTTGGCCCGAGCAACAAATGAGGCGAGGTCGGTGGCCCCGCCAACATCAAGAGACTGGAGATCAGTAATAATGTTATAGAGATGTTGACGACTATCTTTTCCGGAGTATAGCGACTGAAGCTCATTCCACATTACTTTGGTCGTTTCGTGATATATGGCCATGTGGTAGGGTTCAGTATCAAGGGAGTTGAGGAGGCATGTGTTAACCCGACCATCATTGCGAAACCAATCATCAGTAGGAGCAGGAGGAGCTTGGGTCAAGTGATGGAGAAAACATTTGGACTGTAGTACTCAGCGAATAGAATGGACCCGCTCCATGAAGTTCTTCTTCCCGGCTAGCGAAATGGTAGTAATGCGCAATTCAGCACGGAGTTCAGGTGAAGAGACCGGGCGGTCTGCAGAGGAAGACACAGTCTGGCCGGTTGATTCTGGAGAGGTTGTCATGACTGAGACGAGCAGAAGGCTAGGCCGGCGGACAGGACAAGGAGCACAACCAGACAGGAGACCGCACGGCTTGGGGATAGACCACCAGCGGCAAGGCAATGAGGTCGCCGCGACCAGAATGCGGACTCCGCAGCGGAAGGAAGAAACCGCTAGCGACAAGATAGGTCGCAGCGACTAGGCAAGAATCCGCACGGTCAAGGTGAGGACACCAGCGGCCGGGAGAGATGCCACGACCTAGATGCGGAGCTTGCCAAGAAGAGGAGAAACCGCTAGCAAGAAGACGGGTCGCATCGTCTAGGCAGGTGTCCGCCCGGTCAAGGTGGGTACACCAGCGGCAAGGAGAGATGCCGCGACCTAGATGCGGAGCGTGCCGAGAAGAGGAGAAACCGCTAGCGACAAGAGAAGCAAAGCGCGGTGAGAAGAGAGGCCGTTGCGACTAAGGCAAGCCGCGACGAGCAGAGAGCAGAGCGGCGAGAGGAAGATCGCGGCGGGAAGACAATGAGACTGCAGAGAGCAAGGGAAGATAGACCAATGCGACAAAGTTAAGTCGCGGCGACTAGAGATAGGTTACAACGACTATCGACAAGCCGCGACTAGCTAAAAGGCCGAAGCGGCTAAAGTTGCGGTGGGAAGCGAGAGGGAGACCGCACGGATAGAAACAGAGGCCGCGCGAGCAAGGGAAACAGGAGGGGTGGTCCCCACCTATGAGAAAGGTTATAAAAGGGAGGAGGAGGAAAAGAGGTGGAAGCCACAAGAGAGAGAGCAGAAGAAGTGGTTAGAGAGACCTTGTCCGCGCGGGAAGCCGCGGTTACGGAGACCGCGCGACTAGAAGGAGGCAGGCCGCACTAGACCGCGGCTAAGGCAGGAGAGGAGGCCGCGCGGTAAGCCGGAAGAACAAGCGGTTTCAAAAACGACAGGCCGGACCATGAGCTCTGATACCATGTAGAGAAAAACTCAACCTTGTATATACTATCTCAATAATCAAATACAATGTATGAATACACATTTATAGGAGGGAGAAAGAGAGAAGAGAGTCATATACAAGATGTGGGACTAAAGGAGAGAAAAGTAGAAAACCGAAAATGGGCCTAATTACATGGGCTTTTCCAATAGTTTGTATTTATATTTTTAACTTATATTTGTTAACCATAAAAATATTTATAATTATTAAAAAATATTTAGCTTTTAAATTTCTTTTATTTGCCATAAAACTTAATGTTCGGTAAATATATATAATATTTAATATATTTTATCAAGTTTTTGTTTCTACTTGTTAGTGTGCTATTAATATTTTATTTTGGCTATTCTTTGAATTTTTTGGGGGTAGAAAGGAGTGAAATCAGTGCCTAAAGCATTTGCAATGACCAGAGGGCCAAGAGAGGTTGATAACTCCAGGATTTCCAGCTTCGGCAAGGTTTGCCAAAAAATCAGCATATTTGATAGCTAACTGCAAACCTTCCTTTAAACTAATAAGTTCAGCTTGGATAACCGAGAAAGTGTCAATGTTCACAAGAAACTCACCAAGCCAAGAATCAAGGCTATCCCGAACCAGCCCCCTAGCAGAGGTGAGACTTGAACACGCTGCTCCTGTTCCTTGTCGATGGTGATGACAATTGTTCCCATTGACGCCGACTATGCCTCCGCCGATTGTGCCTCCGCGGCTTCTACTGCTTCTCTTCCCAGTTGCTTCCAGGTTTCCAGATCCTGATCAGTTTTTGTTGTTGTCGGATTCTGTTCCAGTGTCGACATGATGATGGTGTACATTGTTTGATTCCCCTGGTTGCTTCTCATGGATGATTCTTCGGCTGCTGTTTCTACATCGTCGAGCGTTGTCGCACCCCAGATGGGTGACCCTCGACGCACTTCTGACCATGCTGGCACTCTGAAGATCACCATTGTGCCCTTAGATGAGACAAATTATCTTGAATTATCTTGTGCGGCACATGTCATTCGCAGTCATCGGCTGTTCGGATATATTGATGAGACCTTTGTGGCACCTCCTCTGGGTGATCCTACTTGGCGGCGTTGGGACTCAGAAAATTCCTTGGTTGTCTCCTGGCTCCTTCATTTTATATCTCCTAAAGTGTACCGTAGTTATATGTTGATGGACTCTGCCTATGAGATATGGACTCGGGCACGTGACACTTACTCTCAGATCGACAATTCCACTCAGATTTATGAGCTGACGCATCATATGCTGGAGTTATGTAAGGGATTTATGACGGTGTCTACCTACTTCTCTGAGCTCGAGTGTATCTCTCAGTAATTGGATTATTTTGAACAGTTTACTCCTGTCTGTACTGTCGATGCAGTCCTGTTGCAGAAAAGGAACGAACGATTTCTTCTACATGTGTTTCTGATGGGTTTGAGGCTCTGTTTGGCGCGGCGTTTCAACAACAGTGTGCTGCTGTTTTTCAATAAGCCGCGCCAAACAATAATTTAACGCCCACGTTTGGAGTCGCCCCCGCTGTGCAATCGTGAAATTAGGGCGTTCCAGAGTCGTGAAAAATTTTCACGACCCTGGAATCGCGGAAGCTGCGCGATTCATCATCCACGGAAGTTAGGGTGACAGCGATTCTTCCTGCTTCCCGATTCATCTTCCACGACAAAGCTTGCTCCGATTTTTGCTCGCCGCCACGCCGAGCTCGCCTCCACGCCGTCGAATACCCTCTTCTCTTCCACCGCTGGTAAGCCTGTTTCCCGATTTCTGCTTCCCGATGTCTGGCTAGCCTGCTCCGTTTTGTTGTCGCCGTCGCCGAGCTCGCCTCCACCCCGTCGAGTAGCCCTCTTGTCTTCCTCCTCTAAACGCCCTCTTCTGCCATGGTCGACCCTCTCCTTCCTTGCCGGTCATCTTCCAGATTAGGGCAAATCTTTTTTCATTTCTTCTCTTTCATTTTTGTTCCTAATTCCAGTGCTTAGCCTTTATTTTGTTTGATTTTGTTTCAAGATTTCATTTCAGGGGAACTACATAGATCTTGGTTTCTTCTCTATACTTCCGGCCATACCCATTTGTGATTTTTTGTAAGGTACATTTCTATCCTATATGTAATTATCCACTTTTTTTGTAGTAGAACTCTAATGCTAGCACAAATTCTGGTAATTATAGTGATTATACATCCATTCCTATATGTTATTGTTTATTATGTTTAAGTTCAAAAAAAAATGAACTGTGCACCGCGCAGCTGTTTTGCCAAACAGATTAAACAGCTTCTCTGTTTGAAACAGCTCTGCAAAAGCTGTTCATCCAAACAGTTTCACAGATTCTGGCACCACTCTGCAAAACATCTGATTATTCGACCATTGCTTCTCACCACTGCTTCTGCAGTCGCTGCAGCTGCGCCAAACAGAGCCTGAACATGTAATTGGATATGGTTCGGACTAATATTCTACACCAATCTCCTCTTCTATCTCTTCAGGAGGCCTTTAGCATGGTTCTTGGTGATGAAGACCGTCGGAGGTCTCTCAGCACGAATACTCCTTCTGATCGCTCTGCTTTTTCTAGTGTTGGTCGAGGTGGCTCCAACCATATCAACGCTATTCCTACTTGTGATTACTGTGACCGCAGGGTCCATACTCGGGAGGTGTGCTTCAAGCTCCATCCTCACCTTGCTCCACCTGGATCCAGCCATGGTCGAGGACAAGGTCATGGACCTGGACGAGGGGGAGCCCGACAGAGTGGTTCTCGTCCTTATGATGTTGCTTACTCCACTGAGGTTCATGACGACCATCATAGTCAACCCCCAGGAAATTTTACCACGTCTGAATTGGATGTTATTTGTCGCCTCCTGCACTCCCAGTCAGACACTACCTTAGGCATTTCTACTTCATTTGATACTGCTGCTTTGCCCAGTGCTAATGCTGACGCCACACCTCCGTCTGAGTGGATCATTGACTCGGGAGCTATCCATCACATGACCGGCTCCTCCTCAGGTTTTTCTTCCTACACTCCCTTTTCTGATAAGGACATGGTTATCTCTGCAAACGGTACCGTGTCCCCCATTCGGGCAAGGGCAACATTTCATGTTCCTCCTCTCTTTCTCTTTCTTTTGTCTTGCATGTTCCTCTTTTTCTCGCAGTCTTCTTTTCATTAGCAATCTCACCCGGTCTCTTAACAAAGGATGTCAAATCGAGGAGAAGCGTAGAGATGATTTCATGTTCCTCCACCAGAGTTTTGGCCTTGGCAACGAAGGAAGTCAAATCGCCCGTTGTGTCGAGATCCAGTGTTTGAAGCGCAGAGATGATATCAAATAAATGCAGTAAGCTGTCTTTGCTAGAGTAGAGAGAGTGAAGTTCCTCTCACATCGTCTTGGCCGTCTCATGATATGTGGTCATGCGATAGGGCTCGATGTCCATGGAATTGAGGATCCAGGATTGGACCCAACCGTCATCACAGATCCATTTGTCGGTGGGGACAGTGGGAGCATCTCGAGTAAGATGATGAAGAAGACCTTTGGTCTGGAGAACGCGACGAACAGAATTCACTCATTCCACAAAATTTTATTTCCCGCTGAGAGAGATAGGGTGATCCGAAGTTCATCACGAACTTCAGGAGAAGGGATGGCGACATGAGCGGGAAGAGAAGAGGCAGCTGTTGAGTCCATAGCGGCAAGAGTGTGGAAGGCGACCCGACGAACAGAGGACAGGACACAAAGGGGTTCGCAGTGGGCAGAGGAGAGGACTGCGGTTAGAAGAGCCCGCAACAGGTAGAGCTCGCAACGGCTAGAGGAGATCGCATCAGACAACAGTTAGAAGAGCGTGCGGCGGCAGAGGTCGGGCGAGGAGACTGAGCGGCCTTTCGAATAGAAGAGGGCGACCTGGAGCAGGGGCGGCCTGGCTAATAGAGGAAAGCGGCCTGAGAGAGCAGCCGAGAAGGAAGTGTCCGTAGGAGGCAGGCGGCCTGAGATCCCGCAGCGGGTAGAGGAGAAGAGGCTGACGAACAACAAAGAAAGGTCGGGCAACAAGAGCAAGCTGCGGTCAAGCGGTCAACACATGCGGGAAGCACAACTGAGAGGACGCGACTATAGAAGGCCGCGAGTAGAGAAGGCTGCGACTAGAGAGGCCGTGAACTGACCGCAATGGGCGG
Source organism: Platanthera guangdongensis (assembly GCA_039583875.1). Classification (NCBI taxonomy): domain Eukaryota; kingdom Viridiplantae; phylum Streptophyta; class Magnoliopsida; order Asparagales; family Orchidaceae; genus Platanthera; species Platanthera guangdongensis. The sequence continues at coordinate 28,423,915 of CM077147.1, forward strand.
GAAAAATGATCGACAGTCCGCGAGAAGTTTGGCAGGCCGCGAAGAATAGGAAAAACAGTCCGCGGAGAGCAGGTGACTGTGACTAACAGCCGAGAGAACCAGTCTGTAGCAATCAGAGAGAAGCAGTCCGCGGAGAACAGCGGAGATAAGCAGTTCGCGTGTAGTAACACGCGACTAGCGAACAGAAGAATGAGTCCGCGACTAGGAACACGCGAACAAAAGAAGCATGTTGCGACTAGCGAACAAAAGACGAAGTTCGCGATTAGTAGCAGAGGGAACCAGTCTGCAGCGATCAGAGAGCAGTCTCCTGCGAACAGCAGAAAGAAGTTGGTCGCGAGTAGGAACACATGACTAGCGAACAGAAGAATCACAAACAACTATAAAAAGCAGGGGGGCTGAAGGAAGGAGTGAATCCACAGGGAGAGGGCAGCGGGTAGAAAAAGGGAAACAGCAGGAGGCAGACAGAGACCGTGGGTGGATAGAGAGATGGAGACCGCGGTTAGTAGACTGCTAGCTGCCCAGAGTAAAGCGAGGAGAACTTTCGCAAGACCGATAGCTTTGATACCATATAAAGAAAAGCCAAAAGAGAGAAAAATAATTCAAATTTTTTTAATTTCTCAAACTTGTGTTACAACTTGTACATGTATGCATACATATATATAGGAAGAGAGACGAAGAGATAACTCCAATCCTATGATGTGGGACTAAATAGAATGTACATGGGCTCAAAGAATGGGCTTCTCCTATTGGGCTTTTTCATTCCTTCTTAACAATTATGATAGATTCTACAATTATATTATAATTACATGAAATTCTAAGAGTAGTTATAGCTGACATTCACCATACTCTTATTGATGTAAGAATCTAATAATTTTGCTCTTTTCAGGAGTCCAAGTCCTGGTGGATGCCTAAGCAAATGGCATCCTTCAGTTCAGGTTGGCTGCAGCTCAGATGCCATGCGGTGGCCATCACCAGGATGGTGTTCGGCTTATTGATGATTCTCGTGATGTCTTATTCACTTCTCCAGCGATCGTCCGTGTCGCAGTCCACCATGCCGGTCACCTCCATTCTCTTCCTACTAGGAATTGCTTGTGGCATCGCCGGGAAGCTGTGCATCGATTCTCTTGGAGGGAGCGGATATCGCTGGCTTGTTTACTGGGAAACACTCTGTTTGATCCATCTCTTCGCCAACTTGTTCCCGTCGCTTCTTTATCGCGCACTTTATGGCCGCATTTTAGTCACCGGAGGCGAAAGAGCGGTTCGAACCCCGTATTGGATCCGGAAATACGCATTTTACTGCACGTTGTTGCTGGTTCTTCCAACAATGGCCGGTTTGCTGCCGTTTGCGTCGACGAGTGTCTGGAAAGATCACTTTGTTGAGAAGGCAATGGCTTTAATTTCGACGGCAGAGCGCAGAGGCCGAGAGAAAGGAACGATTTATCGGGAAAGTTCTTTTCTTTGATATAGTTGAGGCTGCTATTTATCCAATAGGTTCTGGTCATGTTGTATTGTTCTTTTCTTTGATATAGTTGAGGCTGCTATTTATGGAAAAGGTTCTGGTCATCAGTTATTCATTCTGCTTAGTAGTCATGTTATTGTATTATATTGTTTGTTAGATTTTTAAAATAAAATTGTAAAACAGAGGACTGATGATATTTTGGGCTTGAGTTTAAAATATTTTCGTCTATTTTTGTGCAATTCCCATTGCTTGCTATTGAGCTTGCCAGTACAAAGTTGAACTGCACAATTGTATTATTTTCTATAGGCCTGGCCTGTACTTCTCAAGAGGTCACTCGTGTCTCACGATTACTACCACTCGGAGGTAGGACAATCTTATTGGCCAAATGCGCGAATTATTAGATAGTTAAGGCTTTTCAATTTGCTTAAAAATTAAGAGCTGATGAAGTGACAATGCTTCTTTCTATGCATCTGTCTATTATTCCTTCAAATGGATTGGGCTAATGGTCGTATTAATGGGTATGGTGAGTGAGACCTCTTCTTATAATTGAAGTTGGGAGAGCCATCTCCATTAGTTTGAGCACAAGCCCTATTTTTGCACCCCCCCCCCCATAAAATCCCAGCACTGTGCGAACCTCGATCGCGCTCTGAAGTGCAGCTGCAAGGTCGATCCCCCTTTCTCCGCCGAGCAGAAGCAGCAACGGTGATTCCTTGTTCGACGGTGGTGGCTCTGTCGGTGGCATCGGATTGCAGCGGGCTCCCTTCCTCTTCTACTTTTGGTAGCAACTAGGCGGTGCGTGCAGCATCCAATCTGTGAGGTACAGTGCAAGAGGAGTGGTGGTGTAGTGGGAGCTTAGCTGCGATAGGGATGAGCACGTGCACGGGTCGTGGCAAGGCGTATTGTGTGTGGGCATCAGCAACAAGACGCTTTGTGCTCGGGCTACAGGCTTGTAAAAAGAGGTGATGAGGTTTGGTCGTCGTCTGATGATGAAGGTTTGTGTGTGACACGTGTGCATTCATTGTTCAACGGATTGAAGAAAATTTTCTATTACTCAACGAGCGAAGGTGTTTGATTCCACACACACTGCCATTTATTGAATCCTCCAATTTTTCTTTGTTGCAAACACTGTACTTTTGAGGTTGCCATTTATGTCGGATTATAATCGCAAGGAGCACCATTCAAGAACATTATCTTTGATCTCCAATCAACATAACATTTGGTAATAGGCCGATGTTAATCGTGTTGGAAACGTGAAGGCTAGTAGTCTACGCGGCTTCTGCTTCGGCAGTCAGCACCTCCACACCATCCTCTACTACCTCCCACAACTCCTTGGAGGCTAGTAGTACCCTCATCTGGATGCTCCAGTTCCCATAGTTGGTCTTCGTCAACTTGGGGACTTGCCCCGGCACGGCACCTCCAAACTCCATCTCTCCCCTACTTCAAACCTTCCGAGGGTCTTGAACCTCGCTCTGATACCAGTTGTTGGAAACGTGAAACAGGCCCAGTTCAACTCAACACCGCCAGGCCACTTCTAAACCGCCACAGTTCGCGCGGTCTGTCCCCCCTTCAGGCGAGTAGCCTACTCGCGAGACCGACCTCCAGCGAGACTACCACACCAACCTCTTCCCGCGCGGTTTACCACCCACACGGCGAGCTCCTAACTCCACGCACGAGCTACACCCAGGAGAGTCCGGCACTGCGAGACCAACCCGGCGAGACCTCCACAGGCGGGCGCTCAAAAAACCCAAACACACCACTCGCAGCGAGGCCGCGAAACCGCGAGTCCACCGTCGGCGAGTACACCCCTGCGAGCACACAAGCCGCGAGACCACCTTCTCGCGGCGAGATCAAACCGCAACCGCTTCTTCTCGCAGCGAGATCAAACAAGCCGCCCGGCCTCTCGTCCTAACCGCCCGGTTTGTCCTCACAAGACACTCCTAGCGCTGCAGCGCTCTCACACTCTTACAAAGTCTAAAGTTGGGAGGGTTTTTCACTTCCTTTTCAACAACCGAAAAAAAACATGTACAAGGGGGGGCCTTTATATAGGCAAAAAGAAAACTCTCCAACTAACCCATAAATGCAACCACTCTCTCTCTTTATTAAATGAATACAACTATACATATTAAAATAAACTCTCAAAAAGACTTTTGACATGTTGACCTGGTCAACCAAGTCAAACTCCAACAAACTCCCCCTCAAACTTGGCAGCCCATGCCAAGTTTGCTCCTCATCTTCACAAACGTCTCCACCTTCAAAACCTTGGTGAAGATATCCACAACTTGCTCTCCGGTCGGGCAATACTTCACTTCCACTGTCTTCAACTCTACTTGCTCTCTTAGGAAATGATACCTTGTCTCGATATGTTTGCTACGTCCATGTAGCACGGGATTCTTCGCGAGCTGGATGGCCGACATGTTGTCCACCATCATAGTCGTTGGCCCATCCACTCCATGCTGCAAACTCTCCAACAGATTCCTTAGCCAGATGGCTTGGCAGGTGTCAGCTGCTGCTGCAATATACTCAGCCTCGCAGGACGATAGAGCTATCGTTGCCTTCTTCTTCGAGCTCCAAGAGAACACCCCCGTTCCCATGCTGAAGGCATATCCGGAAGTGCTCTTCCGATCGTTCACATCCCCGTCGTAGTCACTATCCGAGTATCCTACCAGTGTCAGCTCTTCTCCAGTAGCATATTTCAGCCCATGGCCTCTGGTCCCGTTGATGTACCTCAGGATCCTCTTCGCTGCCGTGAAGTGGTCTTCCTTTGGCTCCTCCATATGCCTGCTCACCACTCCGACCGCATACATGATGTCCGGTCGGGTGAAGGTAAGGTAGCGTAAACTGCCCACCAAACTTTTGAATAGGGTAGAATCCACCGCTCCTTCCTTAGAATCTTTCTTTAGCTTCAACCCTGGGTCAGCAGGAGTGGAGATAGGCTTGCTATCCTCCATCCTGAACTTCTTCAAGATCTCCTCTGCATACTTCTTCTGGGATATGAAGATCCCATCCTTTCCCTGCTTCACTTCCACCCCTAGGAAGTAGCTCAACTCTCCTAAGTTTGTCATCTCAAATTCCTTCTTCATCATGCCCCAGAACTCCTCATACATAGCAGTATTGTTCCCCGTGAAAATCATGTCGTCCACGTAGAGGCACACAATCATCATGTTGCCCTCCTGGTCCACCTTGGTGTAGAGGGCGTGCTCATGTGGGCTCTTCTGATAGCCATGCTTTTGCAAGTAAGCATCTATCCTTCCGTTCCACGCTCTTGCCCCTTGCTTCAGCCCGTAGAGTGCTTTGTCTAACTTGCAGACTTTCCTCTCCTGCCCCTTCACAACGTACCCTGGAGGCTGCTCGATGTACACATCTTCTTCCAGGTAGCCGTTCAAATAAGCAGAGACCACGTCCATCTGCATGATCCTCCAACCATGGTGAGCTGCTAGCGCTATGATCAACCGGATGGTGTCAACAAGCGCTACGGGGGCAAACACTTCATCATAGTTCACTCCTTGGACTTGTCGATATCCCTTCACCACTAGCCTGGCCTTGTGCTTCTCCACTCCGCCATCCTTGTTCTTCTTCACTTTGTACACCCACTTCACCCCGAGGGGTTTTTGGCCTGCAGGAGGGTCGACCAACTTCCAGGTCTCGTTCTTCTTTATGGAAGCGATCTCCGCATCCATCGCCTTCCTCCAACTCTTCTCCTTGGCAGCTTCATCGTAGGAGCATGGCTCGACATCTGCTAACAAACAATATAAAGAAAAATTATTAAGTGCCGGTGCCGTCTCCTCATATATCTCATCCAGTCTCTGCATCCTGGGCTGAGGACGGTAGTCCTTGCTCCCACTGGTACTTGTTTCTCCAGGGCTGCTTCCACTCGTGCTCGCACCACTAGAGTAAGGGGTGAGAGCTCCCCCTGAACTTCCGCTTGGTGGTGATGGTGGCTCCGCTCCACCCATCTCCGCTTCGGCCTCTCCTCCACCTTCTTCTTCATCATCCTCGAAAAACATCCCCTTGATGTTCTTCACCGCCTCATCCCAGCTCCAGCAGCTTCCTTCTTCAAATACCACATCTCGTGAGATGATGGCTTTCTCTGTCTCAGGATTGTATAACTTGTAAGCCTTGCTCGCAGGAGCGTAGCCCACAAAAATACACTTTTCACTTCGGTCGTCCAGCTTCTTCCTCCTTTGGTCCGGGACGTGGGCATAGGCCACGCACCCGAAGACCCTCAGGTGCTTCACACTTGGCTTCCAGCCACTCCAAGCCTCAAACGGTGTCTTGAACTTCACACTCTTGGTAGGGCACCGATTCAGCACGTACACAGCCACCTGTACTGCTTCTGCCCAGAACTTCTTCGGTAGTCCCTTACCCTTCACCATGCTCCGTGGCATGTTCATGATTGTGAGGTTCTTCCTTTCTGCCACGCCATTTTGCTGAGGCGAGTAGGCCGTCGTTAGCTGATGAGAGATTCCCCATTGCCTACAGTACTCGTCGAACAGCCTAGATGTGTACTCCCCACCTCTATCCGTTCTAAGTACTTTCAGCGGTTGACTACTCTCCTTCTCAGCCATCGCCCGGAACTCCTTGAACTTCTCCAGCGCCTCAGCCTTCTCCTTCAGAAAATACACCCAACACTTTCTGCTGAAGTCGTCGGTGAATGTGATGTAGTACTTGCTTCCACCGATTGAAGTTGTTTCAAATGGACCAGCGATGTCCGAGTGAACCAACTCCAATGGCCTCGTCGCCCTTCGGTACTTGCCACCCTCAAATGTCTCTCTTCTCTGCTTCCCCTTGGTGCATGCCTCACAGACCCTATGAGGAGGTGTGATCATAGGCAGTCCTTCCACCATCTTTGATCCAGACAACAACTTCAGGCATGTGAACCCCAGATGCCCCATCCGGTGGTGCCACAGCCAAGCTTCCTCCTCTTCTTCATTCCTCGCGAGACATGCCGTCTCCTTTACATCCATGCTCAAAGTGAAAAGACGGTTCGCCGTCATCTTTACCCTCACTACTTTTTTCCCATGACCGTCCTTCATGGCCAGGGTGCCATCCCGCAACAAGACCCGGTAACCCTTCTCCACCAGCTGCCCAAGACTTAGGATGTTACTCCTCAATCCCGACACATAAAAGACGTCGTTGATGAGAACCTCCTTTCCACTCAACACAACTGCCACAACTCCTCTTCCTTTCACTGCTATCTTTGAGGCGTCGCCGAAACTCACCTCACCACCATTTGGTTCAAGGCTCGTAAACAGCTCCCTCTCACCGCACATGTGGTTGCTGGCTCCGGTGTCTAAGTACCACACTCCATTCCTTCCGCCTCCAGCACCTTGGATAGTAAGGAACATCATCGGGTCGCCTCCCGTGTTGCTTGTCTCCGCATAGTGGTTGGTCTCTCCTCCCTTCCGAGGAGCCCAACAATCATAGCTCATGTGCCCGAACTTGCCACAGTTGTAGCATTGGGTCTGGGACATGTCTCCTCTACCTCCTCTTCCTTGGCCTCTGCCTTGGTCTTTTCTTCCTCTGCCTTGGCCTCTGCCTTGGCCTCTTCCTCTACCTCCGGCGTTCCAACCTTGGTTTTGCTCGAACTCCTTCTGGTGTGGTTGACTTCTCCCTTGATCTCTACCACCTCTTCCTACTCTACCTCTTCCTTGGTAACCACGACCACGCTGGCCACCACCTCTTCCTGAGCTCTCTCCGAAGTTCAGCTGAGTCTGGAGTGCTTTTCCCAAGCCACTCACTTCTTCATCATCTTGCGCCATTCTGTACTCATGGGCTTGCAGTGAGCCTATCAATTCATCCGCCGTCATCACCGTGAGGTCCTTCGATTCTTCGATGGCCACCACCACGTGTCGGAACTTTTTTGTCATAGAGCGTAGGAGCTTCTCCATGAAGCTAACCTCGTCTATGGTCTCCCCATTTCTCTTCATCTCATTTGTGAGCGTCCGTAGACGTGTCACATAGTCGCCAACCTTCTCCGACCCTTGCATCCTTATCATCTCATACTGGCCTCGGAGGGATTGCAACTTAACTTTCTTGGCCTTGTCTACTCCCTGCATGGAGCGCTGCAAGATCTCCCATGCCTCCTTCGAAGTCTCGGCGTCCGAGATCTTTTCGAACGTAGCTTCATCTACACCTTGATACAAAATGAACAACGCCTTCTTGTCCCTCTTCTTAGCTTCTCTCAATGCTGTCTTTTGTGCGTTCGTCAACGCGGCTTCTGCTTCGGCAGTCAGCACCTCCACACCATCCTCTACTACCTCCCACAACTCCTTGGAGGCTAGTAGTACCCTCATCTGGATGCTCCAGTTCCCATAGTTGGTCTTCGTCAACTTGGGGACTTGCCCCGGCACGGCACCTCCAAACTCCATCTCTCCCCTACTTCAAACCTTCCGAGGGTCTTGAACCTCGCTCTGATACCAGTTGTTGGAAACGTGAAACAGGCCCAGTTCAACTCAACACCGCCAGGCCACTTCTAAACCGCCACAGTTCGCGCGGTCTGTCCCCCTTCAGGCGAGTAGCCTACTCGCGAGACCGACCTCCAGCGAGACTACCACACCAACCTCTTCCCGCGCGGTTTACCACCCACACGGCGAGCTCCTAACTCCACGCGCGAGCTACACCCAGGAGAGTCCGGCACTGCGAGACCAACCCGGCGAGACCTCCACAGGCGGGCGCTCAAAAAACCCAAACACACCACTCGCAGCGAGGCCGCGAAACCGCGAGTCCACCGTCGGCGAGTACACCCCTGCGAGCACACAAGCCGCGAGACCACCTTCTCGCGGCGAGATCAAACCGCAACCGCTTCTTCTCGCAGCGAGATCAAACAAGCCGCCCGGCCTCTCGTCCTAACCGCCCGGTTTGTCCTCACAAGACACTCCTAGCGCTGCAGCGCTCTCACACCCTTACAAAGTCTAAAGTTGGGAGGGTTTTTCACTTCCTTTTCAACAACCGAAAAAAAAACATGTACAAGGGGGGGGGGGGGGGGGGGGGCCTTTATATAGGCAAAAAGAAAACTCTCCAACTACCCCATAAATGCAACCACTCTCTCTCTTCATTAAATGAATACAACTATACATATTAAAATAAACTCTCAAAAAGACTTTTGACATGTTGACCTGGTCAACCAAGTCCAGGTCTCACTGCCGGGCAGAGAACTATTTGATTCCGGTCGATTTTCCGAGTTGTGTTCGACGGCGCCGGCAGACGTGTTGGCTTTGTTTCCCATGGCTGCTAGAATTCTAGTATTGAGAAGTCTTTTTATTAAGAGCATAATGTTGTATCGTGTGTAGTTTTTATATAATTGTAATATCAGTGACCACTAGTTAGTTTCTCATAATTCTATATTAACATTCTTGTTTGTCCAGTGGGATTGCAGCAAATGTCACCGCAGTTCCCATCTTTGTTTGTTTACCCTCCTTCCCCTCCTTCCGCCCTAGTTACCAGCCGCCGCCGCCGGTGAAATAGTGCCTTTCCCTACCGCCGCCCCTACCTCCAGATGGAGGCACAGTTGAAAGAGCAGCCTAACGTGTGTCAATACTATTTCAATGGATCCAGTCTCGCGCAATTCCGAGTATATTTGGCCTCCCAATCGAATGTTGGCGTGCTAATGCACACAAGCTGCACTGCACCCGCCATGCACATAAGCACCACCGAGCACGTAAGCTCCTCGCGCGGCCTGCAGGCTGCAAGGCGCACCCCGCTTCGCTGGGCGTGCTGCATTTTATTGTCACGCACCCTTCCCCCTACTTTGGGCGTCATTTTTGGCGCTAATGTTCTATGTTTTTTTTCGTTTGGATGAAGGACTTACTATCTAAATATTAAAAAAAATCAAAAATATACAGATGTTCAAATAAGAATATTGCTTGCGGATAGCCAATTCTTAAAGTAGTGCTTGCGGATACCCAAAAGTGCTGATAACCAAAACTGCGATGCAGATATCAGCGTCCTTAGTAATATTTATCGTAATAATTTTTAATGTCTAGTGAAATTGAGAATAGAACCCTAATTGAATAGGAAACTAAATGAATTCTATACTCGGGTACGATTTGGTCGCATGTATCAACAATTTACCAAAAAATGTTAAAATTGTAAGTGCAACTAAGTATGACCAATGGTGGGAAACCAGTGGCAACAGGAAAATCAACGGTCGGAACCGCTTGACCGTTGAAAATAAGTGCTGGTTCATGAATCAGGTCTTAAAGGTCAGGTTCATGCGGTCGGAACCACCTGATCGGTGAACAAGTCCCTCTAAACTAACCATAGTTGATTATAAGTAATGAATTTAAGCTTCTTTTAGGTTGAATACAAGCTTAACCTCCTATTAATATATTTGCCACCTGTCATCTGTGCTATGGAAGATGGAGACGCGTAATGTTCGGTATGGCGCGGTGTTTTTTATCCGGCGAGTTATGAAAAAAAACACCACCATCATAGAATGTATGTTCGGCATAACAATGGTTACGACACAACCAAGAAAAGATTATTAGTTTTGAACATAAAAATTGATGAAGTCCCTTAGATGAGGTTGACGTTCACGAACGACGGTTCATAACAATCGCGGCGTTCACGACCGTCACAGTCACCCCAAACGAGGCCTAATAGAACTAGGGAGGCTCAGGTGGGGCTCCCTCCGACTATGGTGGGAAAGGGGAAATATTTGGTGGGGCTGTATTGCTCACTGAAAAGGAGGACCTTAATTTATCACTGGGCTCAATTTGCCATATAAATAAATTCCCAATGCCCCCAAAAGTGCCACAAATGGTGGGTCATAAATTCCTAATTACCTATTTTCATGACATCAGCATCTATGCTACGTTATTTCCTTTTTTTTCTCTTTTTTCCACATTTATATTTTTTGGCGATTGATATCCGCACTACAATTTTGGATGTCCGCACTACGATTACTTATAATTTTTCGCGCCTTTTGAAAATACTCATTGTACATGCATTTTTAGGAAAAGTGTTCAACACGAAAGTTGTAGATCTCGACGAGATCTACAACTTTCGTGTTGAACAATTTTCCTAAAAATGCATGTACAAGACGTACATTAGGAAATACGCTCATATTTTGCGTCTTTTAGAAATACGCCTTATACATGCATTTTTAGGAAAATTGTTCAACACGAAAGTTGTAGATCTCGTCGAGATCTACAACTTTCGTGTTGAACACTTTTCCTAAAAATGCATGTACAGAGAGTATTTTCAAAAGGCGCGAAAAATTATAAGTAATCGTAGTGCGGATATCCAAAAATGTAGTGCGGATATCAATCGCCTATTTTTTCTCCATCATTTTTTTTTATGGAAGTAAATTATTAGTTACTGTTCAAATTTGATTGGTGTTTGTAGCCATTGTATTTGTATGCTTGGACACAACACTAAATGATCAAAGAGAAGTGTATAAACTCGAGCACACTCGCTCGGATGCACTCACCTCGTCAGATCGGATTCAGGACGACTCTAAATTCAGAAACTACTGTATTTACAATAGTTATATTTTTTTTATCATAATTTTTGATAAATTTTATGTGCAAATCAGTTTCAGCTATGTGTAAATCATGCTTTCAAATAAATTGTCAAAACTGTTATGCGTAAATCGATCTAAAACAGTTATTCTGGTTTGCACTTAACATGATTTGCATATAATCGATCGAAATTGATGAGTGTACAATTGAATTTATTTAAACATTTATTAATTGTTATTTAGTCTAATACAAAAATTATTAACTTTTTGAATTTATAGTTTTTCTTAAAACACTTCGAATTTAAATGGCCTTCTAATAATAAAAAAAATTATATATTATAAAAATCAGCCTACAATTGAAATATCAATAAAAATGAACTAAATTCAAAATGTAGCATTGTTGATGACAAAATCAATGAACAAAATTAATTGATGTTACTTCAATCGGCTATACAAGGTGAGCAGTTAAGCCTTCAAAAGCTCCGCAATGAAGGGGCCCGAGGAAAGCAGCAATGATGGAAGAGAGGAGTTAGACTCCTTTTGAGAAGATTTATTTTTACCTGTCAAGCGATTACGAGCGCATGAATCAAATCTTAATTATGATCTGATTCATGCTGTCATAAACGCTTCATCGGTGAAAATAAGCACCCCCCCCCACCCCACCCCCCCCCACACACACACACAACAGAGCGGTCATGAATATGAGAGTTAAACTGTCATTTTTTAACGCACTGATAAGGAACTTCATCCACTTTTATGTTTAGACTGTTGAAGTTTGTTAGGTGATCCTTAACCAATGACGGTTTAATTCATACGTTTACGACCGCCACCCCTGTGCCAAACAGAGCCTTAATCTTCTACGACAGTGAGAATGATGGATTTCGGCTCAATGATGGAGAAAAGTCAGAATCAGAGATAAGAGTTTTTCTGATCAGGGGTGTGTTTTACTTTACAGTGCAGTGCACAATCTAACGGCTGCGACTGCATCACATCGCGATCTGAGATGTGCAAGCATCTCCATGCAAGATGTGATGCCCTCACAGTCATTGGATGGCTATACTGTACTGTAAAATGTAGCGTCTCCACTTTACACCCCCTTCCAGAATTTTCTTCTATTCATGACACCAAATGCAGCTTTTATAGAGACCCTGAAACATGAAAGCGTGGAATAAAGCTTGACAAGTTAAACAAACTTAACATAAAATAAAGAAAAGATTGGTTTATTTAGATGCAATCATGCAAAATCAAGAAATTATTTGAAGTAAATAAAAATTAAAGAAAATATTCAAAAAAAACTATCTCGTATTTAAAGAACCAATTTAATTATTTTGCCAAAATTATTTTAATAGCCAGAAAGTTGCACGAGAATCCGTTGGATCTTTTCATAAACAGTGGCAGCTCCATCCATACTTTTACGGTTTTACCCTTTTGGACGTAGGTGGCTGCAGCCGGTTCCACAAGAGGGGAAAGGTTGAGAGTGGCCTTCTCCGGTTCGCTTCCTTATCCGGTTCACCGGTCGCTTTTGGTTCACGGGCATCTTAGGAGCACTTTTTTTCGGAATTCCTTTTATGAGCATTATTAATTCGGTCAATTCTTCGTTGGAGTTGGACCCTACTTTTAATTTCTAAAGCTGGGCTTGGTCTCAACTCTCAATGGAGTTAGAGGTTGAACCAATTTTTGATCGATTTTAAATCTTGCTAGCACAAATTAGCTCAATTCGCTTTAAATTATGCACAATAATTCGAGCCGAATTTAGTAGGACTTTGGATCATGAACTACGGCCTTGAAAATGTTAGCGATTCCGACCTTGAAAGCTCCTCCAATAGCTTCTCTAATGGCTGGGCCAGCCTTCTTCTTCCTCGTCTTCCTTTTTCCTTACTGAAGTTTAAGAGCGAGAATATGTTTAAAAGAATGAGAAACTCGGTGATTTCAACATTGGAAGTTCCTCCAATAGCTTCTCTAATGGTTGTACAAGTTTTCTTCTTCCTTCTCTTTCCTTTTCTTTAAGAGAAAGAATATGTTAAAGAGAATGAGAAACTCATTGAGAAATTTCTAAAATATAATTAGTTTTGTATGAATAATTGTGACATGGCTCCATATAAAGATTAAGGCTCCGTTTGGGGGGACTTATTTTCACCGGTCAAGCGGTCGCGACCGCATGAACCGGGACTTAGGCTCTGTTTGGGGGGACTTATTTTCACCGGTCAAGCGGTCACGACCGCATGAATCGGACCTTAATTAAGGCCTGGTTCATGCGGTCGTGACCGCTTGACCGGTGAAAATAAGTTCTCCCAAACGGAACCTTAATTAAGTCCCGATTTATACGGTCGCGACCGTTTGACCGGTGAAAATAAGTCCCCCCAAACGGAGCCTAAGAATTGTTGCATGGATACTAAAATTTTATGTCCGCAAAGTAAATTTCTATTGTAATTTAGTATTATTGTAGTTTATCATGAACTTGCAAAGAGTTCTTATTAAAAAAACTTTTGTTATTTTATTTTATATGTCGTGCGATTATTGATGGTTTTGCATTGGGAAAAATATAATTTATAAATCATGATTGTTACCAAATAGTTTTGTTGTTGGTCATCTGGTTTTTCTCCGATCTGGAGAATCGAACTGCTTTAGCTCGGAACTGAACCAGATGCGCAAATAGTTAATGGAAAACAACAACAAATGACAAAAAAACTTTTTTGACGCTGAAAACCGGAAATGATGAAAAATCAAGTGGTCGGATCTGTGTTGAGCCAAATTTTCTTGGAGGGTGATAGGTCACCTCTATATTACAAGTTCAGAATATGAAATCAACAGAAAATAAACTAAGTCATTGGAGCCTGTGTGGGAGCGCTCCAGTGGAAAAAATTGCTAAGTGCTCGGACCCCCGATGGAAGCGCTCCTGCTAAGCCTGAGCCTTGATGAAAGCGCTCATGTGTAGAAAAATGTCACGTCCTTGAAGCCTTTAGATGTTCTCGCACTAGAAAGTGAGTGGAGCGAAACCCGAGTGGAGGAACGATCTAAGTGTCAGGTCCTCGCCAGAAAATCTCAGAGTTCTATCTAGCATATGGAGTTGTTTGCCTTCAAATGAGGGCTTATGGGCCCTTTTATAATTTTTTGGAGGGATATAGTGGTAATTGCGTTGAGATGGATTTTGAGGTGCTGAATGACGTTACTCTGTTTCGATCACATGGATCACCAATTTTCATGAAAAGACGAAAGTGCCCCACGGACGGTTTTGGCGGCCCGGATTGGTTGCCCAGCGGCGGTCGGAGGCCACCGGCACACTTGTGCGCGCATGGGGAGCGCGCCCAAGGGACACGCACAGGCGCCCATGGGGTGCATCGTGCTTGCTCTGACGTGTTGTGCTTGTGCTCGGGTCGGCTGTGCTTGCGTACGCTCATTCTCACGAGGTCGCATGACCCCCATGGCTTGACTCAGAAATACTTACGGGAAACTCCATCAATTTTTATGCTATACATTTTGAACAGCTTTATAAACGGAGTTTAGTTTAGGCTTTGTTTGGTTTCTTTATTTCGCCGCCTCCGTTCAGAGCAAACGTCGCCTGACGGCAGGTACACAAACGGCCGGCGGCGACGTTTGCCTCGTTTGCACCCGCAGCAAGGAGGAAACGACCCTGATCCGCTCTGTTTCGACCCCCACCTCTCCCCTCCGGTTCCAAAGTGCTGTTTTGACCCACTGGATGCACCCGCCACCGCCGAACCAAATATACCTGATAGGGATTAACCTCATTTTATAGAAAATAAAGGGTGCACATAGCCACACCCCCATGATCTCCACCCAAAAGGAGTGGAGATCATGAGTTTGACCGCGCAAGCGATCACCACACTTGATCTCCACGCGCCGATCACACTCTGCATGGTGGGGTAATCGCTGCACCTCGCGGACGAGGGGCGGCCGGCCTCCTCCTAGGACGTCGGTCGCTCGCCCCCGTTCGCACGGCCGGAAAGGGCAGCCGACCGGGCCGCCCCCTCCTCGGTCTCCCGAGCGACCAAGGGGGCGCCCGACTGAGCCGCCCCCTCCTCCGCCAACCCAAGAGGCCGGCCGACCGGGCTGCCCCTCTCCTTGGCAACCGGCTACAAAAGGAGCGGCCGCCCAGGCCGCCACTTTGCCCGGCCGCCCGTGAGGCTAAGGGGGAGGCCAACCGGGCCGCCCTCCTCTCCTTGTCCGCCGACGACCAAAGGGGAGACCGCCTTGGCCGCCTATGCGGCTAAGGGGGCGGCCGACCGGGCTGCCCCCTCTCCTTCATCGTCTCCCACTCTCCTTTGCCACCGACGGCCGAAGGGGAGGCCGCCCCGACCTCCTTGCGCCTTGGCCTCCAGTGGCCAAGAGGGCGACCTCCCCAGCCGCCCCCTCCCTCTGCTGCTGGCACGCTGCCGCGAAGAGCGGCCGCTCCTCCCCGGCTGTTGTTAGCGGCCCTCTTTCGTCGGCGAACTTGGCGGCAAGTTCGCCGGTCGCCCGTGAAGTACCGCTCCCGCCATCCGATCAGGGGGGGGGGGGGGGACATTCTCGGTCGTTTGATCCGCGCGTAACCACCCACTAACCGCCAGGTTAGTGAGGAGGAATTTAATTAATATTTTATTATTAATTAAATGGTCTCCTGATAGCTAGATGCGCGCATTTAAATCTATAATAAAATTATTTATGCGGGTGGTTATGGTGTGCGGATAACCGCGTAACCACCGTAACCACATCCTGGAGACCATAAAAGAAGCCTCAGGGCTCCTCATTTCCTAACTTTTTTCCTCTAAGTCTTATTCTTCCTCAGGTGGAAGCTCTGCTGAATTTCTCCTACGAGCAGCACCCGAGCCGCAACTGAGTCGCACCCAAGCTACCAGTGGGCCGAGCCAAAGACACCCAAGCTCAGCAAACCGTTCAAGTCTCAAGCAGCCTCCGCAAGCCCAAGTGCTCCCTTTTGCATCTGGATTCCGCAGATTGCTAACGATAGAAAACCAGTGCAAAGCACAAGTTGTAACTATTCCCGGCGCGACGGTCTGTTGTCCGCCGCCCGCAAAGTACTCTCTCACCCCCAAAGTTATAACGAGAGGTGACATGTCACCCTCGACTTCACCAACAAGCTGTAACAACCCAATAATAGTGGATTTTGACAGACACAGATCCAGTCACGTGGTTTTTTACCTAGTTAAGAGGTTTTTCCACATTAAAACTGCTTGTGTACAATCAACTTACTCATTTGGCTGTGTGCGTGCTCGACAGTTCCAAGAGCTAAGGCGTTCCAGGTTTTATCGGCCCGACCGGAACGTCGAGTTAGTCTGCAACAGTTTGACGCCGTATGTGGGAAGCGAGTTTCGAACATCCTCAAAAGATCGTACCCTCGGCACAGCGGTATGAAGAGACGAAACCTCCCATTTGACAGCTCCCAAAGAACGGCTTCAATGGCAAAAAGAAGCTCCCGGACAGCAGAAGTATCCGTCCCAGGGGGGCATATTGAGTCGGCCCGCTCCCATCTACTTGTAGACGTGCCTCTCGAGGCAGAAACAGTTCTCCCCCAGTAATAGCACTGGAGAGACGAGTTCGTCAGATAGAGGAGAAGCAAATCGAGATGCTTACTCTGCTCAGGAATATGGGGGCACCTCCCGCTCAGCCGCCTGCACCGGCCAATCCCCCACCTCCACTAAGCCACGGACAACCAAGGGAAGCTTCGTGAAGAGAAGTGTCAGAAGAATTCCCCGATACCGCTAGTTCCTCTCACCTAGTACTCAGAGCATCTAGAACTGGTCATCACGACCAAGTCTTAGAAGAAGAACCCTGCTTACCCTTGTGCTTAAGATTTACTCTGGAAGAGATTCGGGAAGTGATCGCCGAGGAGTGCAGACAAGTTGGCCACCGAGATATTCAACCTCGTCGACCGCTTCACCAGGGCTCCCCATTCGCGCCCCCGGTTTTGGTCCATCCAATCCCGCATGGCTTCAAACTACCGAATATCGAAACCTTCGACGGGACGGACGACCCGCTAAAATATGTCAACCACTTCACCATGATCATGAGGATCTATAATGCACCCGATCAGCTACTCTATCAAGTCTTCCCAACCACTCTCAAAGGTCAAGCTTGGACTTGGTTCTATTCTTTAAGGGAAGGAACTATCACGAACTTTACAGTGCTCGTTAGGCAGTTTACCGACCAGTTCATCGACAACCGAAGAATTGTCCGAGACCCCTCACACTTGTCAGGAATCCGACAAAATGAGGGAGATTCTTTGAAGAAATTTTTCCACCGATTTACCGCAGAAGCCCGTCAGATCCCATGAGTATACCCATAACTATTAAGGGGAGTGTTCCTTGGAGGACTTTGCCCCAGCGGATTCTACTCCTCATTGATGAGAGAAACTGTCCCCAGCTACCCAAACCTTGTACACTGCGTGGAAGCGCAGATAGAAGACGACGAGGGCATCGAAGGGCATCACCAACAATTTGAGGGCGGAAAGAAAAGGAAGAAGGGGCAGGAACAAGCCCCGTAAGGCAAGAAGGGTGACGCCAGAATGAGTGCTGGAGTGATAACCGTCAATGGGGCCCACCAAGGAATGGGGGTTAGGGTTTGCCTCAAGAATACACTCCACTAAATACAACCCGCACCAACGTGATGTACGCAATGCAAGACGATGCATCATTCTGACGACCAAGGAAATCACTTCCAAACCCCAGAGCCGACCAAACAAAACACTGTGAGTTTCACCGCGCAACCTGTCACACTACTGAGGAGTGTTCCAGACTGAAAAATGAAATCAAGCGACTCGTCCTCCATGGACTCCTCAGAAGATTTCTACAAGGACAAGCGCAATAAAGCTACCGCACAACTTGAAAGCTCCTCGTAAAGGAAGAAGGCCTCGCACCAGCCAGGGGAAAGACTTTACTTTAACTATATATGTTTCTATATTTGTCCTTTTTTTTCTTAAACTCCGAGTGACGTAAAAGTTGTGAGCCATGACTCGCACACGCCATCTTTGACTTAATCATACCGCACTATGTTTCTCTTATTTTCACTTTGAGACTTCTTTCGCTAGGCTAGGCCACTCCTCATATTGAATACTTACATTCTCTTGTGAGCCATTTCCGACCAGGCTCAGATACTTCCAAATTGAATCCTAACATTCTCTGGAAGTCGCTTCTTCTGCCAGGCTAGGTCGTGAAACCGGATTGAATACTTACATTCTCCGGTGGTTGGATTGAATACTTATATTCTCCTCCGTTACTGTAGGCCAACGCCCAGCCATCACTAGGGCCTGCCCCCCTTGCGATCGCACCTCCAGATTGAATACTTACATTCTCTGCTAGTTGGATTGAATACTTACATTCTCCTTCGTTACTGCAGGTCAACGCCCCACCATCGCCAGGGCCTGCCCCTCTTGAGATCGTACCTCCAGATTGAATACTTACACTCTTAGGCGATTGGATTGAATACTTACATTCTCCTCCGTTACTGCAGACCAACGCCCCACCATCGCCACGGACTGCCCCTCTTGCAATCGCACCTCCGGATTGAATACTTACATTCTCCGGAGGTTGGATTGAATACTTAAATTCTCCTCCGTTACTGCAGTACAACGCCCCGCCAACGCCATTGCCTTCTCCCCCCCCCCCCCCCCCCCCCCGCGACCGCATATCCGGATTGAATACTTACATTCTTCGGCAGTTGGATTGAATACTTACATTCTCCTCCATTACTGCAGGACAACGCCCTGCCATCGCCAGGGCCTGCCCCCCTCGCGGCCGCACCTCCGGATTGAATACTTACATTCTCCGGCAGTTGGATTGAATACTCACATTCTCCTCTAATACTGCAAGTCAACATCCCGACATCGTCAGGGCCTCCCCCCCCCCCCACACACACCCACCCACCCCGTCGCGATCGCGCCGTCGGATTGAATACTTACCTTCTCTGACACCTGGATTGAATAATCACATTCTCCAGCAATACTCTCTTGGCTAGGTTCGGCCTCGCAACCGGATAGAATCCTTATATTCACTGACCCTGGGATTGAGTTAAGGCACTCCTTGATGCCACCAGGAGCTTGCATGCCACAAGTCAAAAAGCGCTCAGACAAAAAGACAAAAAAAGAGTGCAATCATCACAGCTACATACAAGTACATGCGCAAATGTGCCAATCAAGAACCATTAAATAATAAAGACGACATACAAAGATACCCAACTGAAAAAGCAAAAAATGCAAACAAACACTAATACAAGAAAACAACACCGTTACACGTTGGCCGCATCAACATCAAACCTTCGTCGCTAGAGATGTCATCAAAGCTGAGGCCGGATACATCGCATCCCAAGCTCCTGCTAACAAGATAAAAAAAACTTTCGAGACTCCACGCCTGAGGGCCAACTCTCGAATGTCCTCCATCTGAGGCTCCACCTCCTTGCTCTAAATCTCCTCGTGAACTTCCTCGCTGATCAAGCACCGATTTCACATGTAATCCAGAGACTCCATATAATCTGCAAGGCCAGCAGCCTTCAACTCCGACACACGGCTATCGGAAGACAATACCTCCACTTGGGCCTTCGCCACATCAAGCCCCGCCTCCAACGAGAAATCTCCTCTTGAGCGCGCTTCAGCATTTGTATAGTCTACTCCACCAGAGATGCCCGAGTCTCCACCAGCTCCGCCTTCAGCTCTGATCCCATCCGGCAAAATCGAGAAACATCCCGGTCATAATCATCCTTCAAGGCAACAAGAGAACCCACAGTAGCTTGAAATTTTTGTTAGAGAGCTAGGTATCTGTCCTTCAAACTCACATAATGGTCATTCCAGATAATGACAGTCTGAACCTGTGTAACATCCCATTTCCAACTAGACCCCTAAGAGTGGTTTTGGCCATGACTAGGTCATGACAAACCCTAGGAAGCCAGTAATGAGTCAAGAGATAGGGGACAGAAAGGTGGGGATCACCATGGTCTGCAAATAGTAGAACTCTGAACCATGGTTTAGGATGACCATGGGCTACACCTTGACCCCAAGACCCTACCACAACACCCCTAGTACATTTTGGGAGACCATTAGAGCCATAAGGACCCATTGGGGTCAAACAAAGAGGCTCAATTGACCAAGGTCAACCCTAGCCCTAAATGGGTCAAACTAGCCTACTTAGGGTCAATTGACCTACTCCTAGCCTAGAGGACCCCACCTATGCCCTCCTAACCCTAAAGTGAGGTCAATGGGTCACTAAAGACACATTGGGGTCAGCCCTAGAGGCCAGGTTGACCCAAGTCAACTCAAGCTCCTAATCTGGTCAAAGTACCCTTACTAAGGGTATGTGACCTCCAAAGTGCAGGGTAACCCTACATAAGTCTTCCTAGACCTTAAGGGAGTCCAATAGGTCACCAAGGACCCATTGGGGTCAACTCAAATGGTCATGTTGACCAAGGTCAACTCTATTCTAGTGTTAGGTCAAATTAGCCTAAATGAGTCAACCCAAGCTCAACCCCTTTTTCCTTTTAAGTTAACCACAACATAATGAAATATTATGGGTGGAAAGGGCTGCCAATAGGCTGGGGAGTCAGCATGGTCAGTTTTGGTGACTAGGAAAGAGAGAGAAAGCTTCATCCCACACTAATGGAGGAGAGAGAAAAGGGGAAAGAGAGTTGAAGGAGGAGATTGGCCAAGGAAAGGCCAATGGTCCCCATTGATGGCAGCATTCATCTCCTCCAGTGAAGGGGAGGAGTTTCCAGCCATTTTCCTGGCTGTCAAGGGGAAGTTACAGCCTCCACCATCATGGCCAAAACAAGCCTTTAATGGCCATGATGGCCATGGCAGTTTCTTCCATTCTTCTCCCCCTCTGATGATTTAAACACCACCAGTGAGCTTGGAGGAGAATTTCCCAATCCTTAACTGAAGAAATCCGGCGAGTTTACTGGGAGATTGCAGAAATCCGATCGGCGGCACCACCACCATGTCAACCCGCAGATCCGCTCGTCTCCAGGCCGCCAACAAGGTCCTCCTCCTCCTCTTTTCTCATGGGCAGATCTTAGGTTTCATTAGGGCCGAGGTTCGGGCACAATTGAGCCCGATCCAATTCAGAAAATTCATGGCTTTCGGCCGAGAAATTTCTTGGTTGGATCGCCGGAATCCGCCCCTCCGGCGGCTGTGCCGCCGTCTGGCGATAGCCACCACCTCAACGGAGGTGATGGTGGCGGTGGCGGCCGGGGAAGGGACTGGGTGGCCGGCGGCAGACGTTTGAAGTCGGCACAGGAAGAAGCAATCCTGGCCGTTGGCTCATCGGGGACGATAACCCCGCGCCGTTGATCTGCGCCAAGATTCGCGCGGCATCAATCAGATACTTTAGGATTTAAATGAATATTATTTCATTTCTGTCACATTGATGTATTTAATGTATTTAATTTTTAAAAATACTTAGGGACCCTGAATGGAAACCTGCCAACATGAAAATTGTATCTTAGGGTGTCTAGTTTGTAGCAAAAATTGTTTGGACCCTTTTGGGCCACTGGTTAGACCAGGGTACCCTTTTTGTTAGGACCTATACCTAGACCTAAACAGAAATTAGTTTTGGTGCCCACACTTCATTCCTTGTCCAAACAAGTTGAAATTTGGGCAGTGAGAAGGTCTTAGTCATATCTAGAACCTGTACAAAATTTAGAATTTTTGGAGAAAATTTTTCTATAGGTTTTAGAAAAATTTAATAAATCATGATTAATTTAATTATGTGACATAATTAATTTAAAACTCCCCCAAATTTTGGTGGGTGGTCTTAGATGTCATGATAGGTGTAGGGTTAAAACTTTAGCTCATTTGGAGATGTTTAGGATAGGTAATTTACCCACCCTATATATGACCCTATAAGGGTATTTTGGGTCAAAAACCACTATTTGATGGTTGAGTGGCCAAATTCCCTCATCAGAGGCTGAAATTTTGGCCACTGATATACTTTGACTTTTTACACTCACTTATGAAGTTTGGAGTGGTTTGGACTAGGGTAGCCCTAGAATTTTAGGGTAGGCCCTTTAGGGTAAATTTCTAGGGTTTGAGGAATTTGGGGTCAAAATACCTTGGATGGGATTGAAACTTGGGACAGATGTCCATAGGGTTACTATGGTCCTGTGGTTAAAATTTTAGGGCATTGGGAAGACTTTAAACCCCTTAAATCTATAACCCTAGTTTAGGGCACTAGCTTTGAAATCTTAAGATCTAATACCAAAACCTTCTGAAAAGGGCTGCGTTTTTTAATGGGTAGTTGTTTAGGGTATATACATCTCTGGAAATTTTATAATAAATTTTGGATGAATATTTTTGGTACTTTATTCACAAAGTCATGTTTTACAATTTCCATTTAGGAATTTTTGGAGATAAATATACTTGATTAAATCTGATGAAACTTAGCAAAGGGGCTTGTAATAATGGTACCCATCTCTGTAGATTTTTATGAAAGTTTTGAGGAATGATATTTAGTAGTTGCTTCTTTAATTATTTAATTCTATGGAACTTTGGTAAATTTAATAACGACATTTAGATGGTCTGAAAAATTTTAATTTCTTCATCATGATGTTCTAGTTCCTTATGAGGTCCTAGTAATTTTTACATAATTATTGGAGACATATTTGTGGCACTTCCTTCATTATATTTGATCTGAGAATTATTTTTAATAAATCTTTTAGAGGTCAGAACTATATGGAAAATTATGAAAATTGGCAACCAATAATATTTCTCTGTTATTTAGTGGATAAAAATTTTAGGAGGCCATTACCTGAGCAAATCTTATGGTTCATGTTCAAATTGACTATGGCCTAGTTGTTGAGGAAAATTCAATAAATAGTAGATTAATTGGGAAAAATATAATTTTCTGAATTTAGACTATATTTATCATAATAGACCTCTGGTAAAATTTGTAGAGTTATTGGAGGAGAATTTAGAGTATCACCTGTTGAGTACATCATATTAGCTTAGGGTGGTCTGCAATTAGTAAAAACAGCAGAAATCAAACTAAGTGCACATGAGTTTAGGAAGTTGGAATAATGGGGCATTAGTCTGGTAGGTGATTTAGGTTTGTCATCAGAAGTGTAGATGAGTAGTGGAGGTTGGTTAGAGTTGTGTGGGGTTCGGGATCGACAAAGGATCACTCATCCTCGTTGAAAAGAAGGAGTCATATACACTTGGGTTAGGATTCAATTATAACCCTAAGGGATTGAGAGATTTGTGTAGTAACCAATAATAATAAGTGCCTTGCGAAAGGGAGTTTTGGGCGTAATCCCATCGTAGTTCCTAGTGCCTTCGAGAGCCTTCACGGGGAATACCTTGGGCAGTCCTGGCTAACGCAACTCATAGGAGTAATGAAACTTCAAGAGTAACTAGAATAACTAGGGTTTCACTCTCACACACCCCGAGGTTACGGGAAGTAGTTTTGGCTAGATGATCAAGCAGTAGGCTCGGTCGTTGTGGTAAGAGGGCAGGATGGGCCGGTGAGCTTCGACTCGGTGTCGGTACGTAAATTTGCATGTGCATAAAAAGAATGATATTAAGGTGGTGGGTCTTCGGTATTGGAGGATCTTAGCACAGACACCAATACGTTGACTCGGCAAGTGTTGTGATAGCACTCGCCAACAGAAGTCCGGTGCGCCAGCCGGCAAGAGTACGCAGGAGTCCGCTTGTGCACCAGCGTTGAGGCGTACGATAGGTCTGACCAGTAGTGCTATACTGGTTTAGAGGTGGGCGAGGCCCAACCCACCGCTTCCGTCTGCCACTACGGAGGTATCCTGGGAGGTGAGGCTCCAGAAAGGGGGAACTAAAGGTCTGTGTGCACAGAGTCGGGTGTGTGTGTTGCACTTGCTTGATCCATCATACCCACTTGCATGTCATAGCATAAGCGATTCATTTAACCTTTGACACCTAAAATATAAGTGGTATGGGACACTTATACATTAGGCCCTGCAAAACGACCCTTGGTCTATAAGCTTGTGTGGGCAAGTTTATAAATTAAGGTTAATTTTCTTTACATATATATATTGCTGTTAATAACCGACACCCCAACGTATAAATTGGTATGGGACTCTTTATACGATGGGAGCCTTGCAAAAGACCCCTTGCTTATATGTACCCATATAAGTTAAGGTCACTTTACTTTACTTGTTTACAAATATGATTAGTTACTATATAAATTGCTAGTTTTAGGTCCACCGTCACCTGCATTTGATATACTCTCCACTTTCAAGTCCTCCTTTCTTCCTCTCCGCTCGGTGCCTAGGAGCCACGGGGGAAGGGGTGGGGGATGATAGGACTTAGTCTTTTAGACTAACGGTTTTCGAACCACATCATTTAGGGGATCGCGGAGCCCAGATTGGAGGAGCAGCCCCAGAGGTTGACACGCTTGGAGATAGGGCAGTCTAGCACAGGAGTTCAGACAGCTGGGACCGTGAGGCCCTTACTCTAGTAGTTTTTATTTTATTTCCTCATGAGAGATCTTGTGGTGAGGAATTGATGTATCGGGCATAAGCCCTTATTTACAGTGCTTGGTTTTGTGGACTCTCCCATCGTGGAGATATTTTACTTGATGTGATATTTCTGTGGACTTTTACTTAGAGTTTTGCTGCGCATGATATTACTCTAATTTTGTTACTATGCTGCGATCGAATTGGCCGGCAGAAACGGCGTTTGTGGTGATGCCGCTTCAAGGCGTGAAGGAGTCACCGCAAAACGGCGGTTCTGGGCCTAAGACCCGGTGTCGAGAAAGAAAAAAAATGGGGTCTTACAAGTGGTATCAGAGGAAACCTCGATCGACAAGTAACAGTCCACAACCCCTGGTCCACCCCCGCGCGAGCTTAGTTTGCGGACAAACTAGCAGCGGAAGCAGTGGTGAGACCCTAAGGAGGAATCACTTGTAAAATAGTCCACTTTGCATATAATTTGAGCTGATTACCCACTAATATAGTTTGTTTCGCAGCCTCCAGCTCAGCCCACACCACAAGGCGGGGCCCAGCGGACTCCGGACGTTGCACCACCTCCCCGGTCCCTACTCCTTTCCTACAGTCGGAGGTGGGACAGACGTTGACAGCCATTTTGGATGCTTTCAGGGCTCAACAGGTTCTGGCTCCGCAGCCAAACCCGAGCGTCAACTGGCTGAGTATCTTTCGAGGACTCGCTCCCCCATCCTACTGTGGGACTGAGTCTGCCGTCCGGACAGAGGAGTGGCTAGATATCATGTACGAGATGTTGACTGGAATCAAGTGCCCGTGGGAGGAAAGGGTGCCCTTGGTCGTGTCTTGCTTGGAATCTCATGCTAAGAGGTGGTGGAAGACTTCCCTGGATACGATTTTTGCTGACAGGACGGCTGCGGAGATAGCTTGGGAGGAATTCAAGGGCGCTCTATTGGAGCACTTTGTTCCGCAATCAGCCAGAGAGATGAGCTGGAGGACAGGTTTTTGCAGTTGAGGCAAGGGAGCAAGACGGTGGTGGAGTACCACCGAGAGTTTGATCATTTAGCCCGGTTTGCAGACTCATATCAGTTGGACGAAGCTGGGTATACGAAAAGGTTCTACAAGGGCCTGCGGGAGGAGCTGAGGGAGACCTTACTATTTGTATCTGACGGGCCCATCTCCCGGATTTTGGAGATGGCGAAAAGAATCGAGGCGGATTGGCTTACTACTCGGGCCGGAAGCGGCCAAATGAAGACCAGAGCCGGGGAGCCCGAAATGATCAGCGGCGGGGCCGCATCACAGATGGAAGAAGGGTAGAAGACCAGCCTCATCAGGAGGCGAGACAGGAGATAGGAAGACCAGTGTTGATGGCTCCACCACCAGTTCAGAGGCGGGACGAACAGAGACCCGGGGGAATGGCGTATCAACCGCCAGTGTGCTTCGATTGTCACCAGGTGGGGCACATTAGGAGGAACTGTCCCATGGGAGGGCACCCCCACCAGCACCACAGGCTGCCCCACCAGCACCACAGGCTGCCCCACCAGCGCCATACTTCGGAGGCCGGGGTCGTGGCCGAGGACGTGGATACCCAGGTGGCGATCGTAGACCGGAAAGGGAGCAGGCGTATGCCTTGGATCTGGCACAGCCTCGAAACCCGGAGCAAGTCATAACAGGTATGACAAGAGTTTTTTTTTAAATTATTTAAATAAAAATTCCATTATCTCTGCTGTAAATTTCTAGAACTTCTCAAAAAAAAATGATTAAATAGGAAGAAACTAGTTACAGAATCCTAAGACGTTTAACCGATCCAGGTATAGTCTTCGTCAGCGGCAAACCCGCCTACACATTGTTCGACACGGGTGCTTCGCACTCGTTCGTATCAGAGGCTTTCGTGGAAGGGCTAGAAGGCGTAGAACGGTTCACAGGCCTGACGAGGAGGGTGCGTTTACCTGATGGATCGGAACTATTCACCTCTGCCCACTGCAACATGGAGGCGGAGATTGGCGGGAAGCCATTCGAAGTGGCGGCAACGATTCTTAGAATGCCAATCTTCGAGTTGATCCTGGGCATGACATGGTTGCACTGGAAACATGCCCAGATTGATTGCCAAGCGAAGAAGATCACAGTGAGGCATGGAGACTCGTTTATTGTCATCGAAGGTATAAGATCCGCCTCTTGTGTGCTTTTATCTTCAGTACAGGCCGTTAAGGCCCATCTACAGGGGGAGGAGGTTTACCAGATTCTGTTTGAGATAGAGGAGGCCAAGGGGGCCATGACAGACATCCCAGTGGTGCGGGACTTCGTCGACGTCTTCCCAGAGAAATTGCCAGGACTACCTCCGTGTCGAGAGCAGGATTTTCAGATAGAGTTAGTGCCCGGAGCCAGGCCGGCATCTAGGGCCCCTTACCGGATGGCCCCGAAGGAGTTGGCGGAGTTCCGGAGTCAGCTGCAGGAACTTGTAGAGGCAGGGTTCGTCCGGCCAAGTTCTTCACCGTGGGGAGCCCCGGTGCTGTTTGTCAAGAAGAAGGACGGAAGTCTCCGCCTGTGCATAGACTATCGAGCGCTGAATAGACTCACGGTTCGGAATACCTACCCACTCCCACGAATCGATGAGTTGTTCGACCAGCTGGAGGGAGCACATTTCTTCTCGAAACTTGACTTAAGGTCAGGCTATTATCAGCTGCGGATCCGAGAAGAGGACATTCCGAAGACCGCTTTCAGTAGCCGATACGGACTGTTCGAGTTCACAGTGATGCCGTTCGGGCTCACGAATGCACCATCAGCATTTACGAGCCTTATGAACAGGGTGTTCAAGGAATATTTGGACGTATTCGTCATCATCTTTATTGACGACATCCTTGTCTACTCAAAGACGGAAGGGGAGCACGCACGACACCTGACCTTGACATTGGAGAGGTTACGGGAGCATCAGCTGTACGCCAAAATTCAGCAAATGCCAGTTTTGGCTAAAGGAGGTGGCCTTCTTGGGCCATATCGTCAGTGGGGCTGGGTTGGCGGTAGACCCGGCCAAGATTCGGGCCGTTCAGGATTGGCCACCATTGAAGACGGCGACAGATGTACGGAGCTTCTTGGGACTTGCCGGGTACTACCGGAAGTTTGTAGAGGGATTCTCCGGATCGCGCTCCCTCTTACGACTCTGACGAAGAAGGAATCCCCTTTTATTTGGACACCACAGTGCGAGGCAGCCTTCGTGGAGCTGAAGAGTCGGCTCACTTCGGCTCCCATCCTCGCTATTCCGTCAGGAAGGGAGGGATTCCAGGTGTATACCGACGCCTCCTACCAAGGGATGGGTGCCGTTCTGATGCAGAACGGGCATGTGATAGCTTATGCCTCTCGACAGTTGAAGATTCACGAGAAAAATTACCCGGTCCACGATCTGGAGATGGGCGCGGTAATCTTCGCCTTGAAGATTTGGCGGCACTATCTGTACGGGGTTCATTGCGACATCTTCTCCGACCACCAGAACCTGAGATACGTGGACACGCAAAAAGACCTCAACATCAGACAAAGGCGTTGGGTGGAGTTCCTGACAGATTATGAGTATACTATGCACTACCACCCCGGGAAGGCGAACGTGGTGGCGGATGCGTTGAGCCGGAGAGGAGATGCTTCAGGGAAGGGACCTCAGCTTATGTCTATGGAGCTGGTCCGGTCTTTCAGGGACATGCAGATATCCCTAGTATCCGAGGACGATCCAGAATTATACATGGAGTATCTGGCGTCGATGATCGCTATTGATGATATCCGGGACCGCATCAGGGAAGGGCAGAAGACAGACCCTCGGACGGAACCGATATTTCGAACCTTGGAGGAGGGTTCGACGGGGGATTATACCTTGAAGGATGGGCTATTGTACTTCAGAGGAAGGATTTATATATACCCGCAGGAGGTCAGATCCGGGAGGATATCATGGCGGAAGCACATTGCAGTAGGTATTCGATACACCCGGGAATCACCAAGATGATGGCCGATCTGAAGAGGATGATGTTCTGGCCAGGAATGAAGAGGGATATTACACACTTCGTGACCCATTGCGAAGCCTGCCAGTTGGTGAAGGCGGAATGCAGAAACCCCGCGGGATTGTTGCAACCTCTTCCAGTGCCAGAATGGAAGCTTGAGGATATTGCGATGGATTTTATTCATGGTCTCCCCCGATCACGAACGGGAAATGATTCGATATGGGTCATCGTAGATCGATTGACGAAGGTGGCTAGATTTATACCAGTCAGGAAGGACGATTCAGTGGGGGTTCTGGTTCGGAAGTTTGTGGAGCAGTACATCCGCTATCATGGAGTACCCAGGACGATCGTGTCAGATCGGGACGGTCGGTTTACATCCAGGGAATGGCGGTCGGTTCAGGCATACTTGGGCACTCGACTGACTTTTAGCACCGCCTTCCACCCTCAGACGGATGGGCAGACAGAGCGCACAAACCGGACACTGGAAGACCTGCTACGTCTATGCATCCTAGACCGAGGAGAGCCTTGGGAGAAGATGTTACCGATGGTGGAATTCTCGTACAACAACAGTCATCAGGCCAGCATAGGCATGGCCCCCTACGAGGCTCTATATGGACGGAAATGTAGAACCCACTCTCTTGGATTCAGGACGAGGACCCGAAGGCTTTGGGATCGGATTTTGTTGAAGACACCGAGGCTCAGGTGAGGTTGATCAGGGACAAGATGTTAGAGGCACAGAGCAGGCAGGCCAAGTATTATGACGCCCGCCATCGTCAGGTGGAATTTCAGGTCGGGGACCGAGTGTTTTTGAAGATCCGGCCTATGCATGGAGTTTCTCGGATGCGTGGCCGAAGGAAGAAGCTCAGCCCCAGGTACATGGGCCCTTACAGGATCCTGGAGCGGATAGGGGTCCTGGCTTACAGGCTGGAGTTGCCACCAGAGCTGGCAGCTCTGCATGATGTTTTCCACATATCCTCGCTGAGAAGGGCTCTACTACGCCCGGAGCAGCAGCGGATTACGACCACCGAAGGGCCGGTAGCTTCGGACCGATCTGTTCACTTGGAGCCGGTGCGGATCGATGATAAAGGAGTACGGATCCTGCGACGCAAAAAGATTCCCTTAGTCAAGGTTCTGTGGAGGAACCACGGCCAAGAGGAGCATACTTGGGAGCCGCAGGATCTGATGCAACAGAAATATCCAGAGCTATTCAGTCAGGTAGGTATACCTCTCAGACCCCTCAAGATGTTAATTTTTCTCCTGCTTTAATTTACTAAGGGCTGCTCTAGGCAGATAGAGGCTTATCTTTTGTTTATTGGGGGCTTATCCTTGTTTATTGGGATCTTGGTCTGCCGATTGGGCGAAATGGACATAGATCTAGGTTTCCCTTTAAACCAATTTTAGCAAACAAGCCGCCATGCTGGATGTTACAAGGTTCTTTTCTTCGGTAGTAAGTCCCGTAGACTCAACTTTGATTTCGGGGACGAAATCTTTGTTTTGTTTATTGGGATTTGTAACATCCCATTTCCAACTAGACCCCTAAGAGTGGTTTGGGCCATGACTAGGTCATGACAAACCCTAGGAAGCCAGTTTAATTGAGTCAAGAGATAGGGGACAGAAAGGTGGGGGATCACCATGGTCTGCAAATAGTAGAACTCTGAACCATGGTTTAGGATGACCATGGGCTACACCTTGACCCCAAGACCCTACCACAAACCCCTAATACATTTTGGGAGGCCCATTAGAGCCATAAGGACCCATTGGGGTCAAACAAAGAGGCTCAATGACCAAGGTCAACCCTAGCCCTAAATGGGTCAAAACTAGCCTACTTAGGGTCAATTGACCTACTCTAGCCTAGAGGACCCCACTATGCCTCCTAACCCTAAAGTGAGGTCAATGGGTCACTAAAGACACATTGGGGTCAGCTAGAGGCCAGGTGACCCAAGTCAACTCAAGCTCCTAAATCTGGTCAAAGTACCCTTACTAAGGGTATGTGACCTCCAAAGTGCAGGGTAACCCTACATAAGTTCCTAGACCTTAAGGGGAGTCCAATAGGTCACCAAGGACCCATTGGGGTCAACTCAAATGGTCATGTTGACCAAGGTCAACTCTATTCTAGTGTTAGGTCAATTAGCCTAAATGAGTCAACCAAGCTCAACCCCTTTTTCCTTTAAGTTAACCACAACATAATGAAATATTATGGGTGGAAAGGGCTGCCAATAGGCTGGGGAGTCAGGCATGGTCAGTTTTGGTGACTAGGAAAGAGAGAGAAAGCTTCATCCCACACTAATGGAGGAGAGAGAAAAGGGGAAAGAGAGTTGAAGGAGGAGATTGGCCAAGGAAAGGCCAATGGTCCCCATTGATGGCAGCATTCATCTCCTCCAGTGAAGGGGAGGAGTTTCCAGCCGTTTTCCTGGCTGTCAAGGGGCAGTTACAGCCTCCACCATCATGGCCGAAACAAGCCTTTAATGGCCATGATGGCCATGGCAGTTTCTTCCATTCTTTCTCCCCCTCTGATGATTTAAACACAACAGTGAGCTTGGAGGAGAATTTCCCAATCCCTAACTGAAGAAATCCGGCGAGTTTACTGGGATTGCAGAAATCGATCGGCGGCGCCACCACCATGTCAACCCGCAGATCCGCTCGTCTCCAGGCCGCAACAAGGTCTCCTCCTCCTCTCTTTTTCTCATGGGCAGATCTTAGGTTTCATTAGGGCCGAGGTTCGGGCACATTGAGCCCGATCCAATTCAGAAAATTCATGGCTTCGGCGAGAAAATTTCTTGGTTGGATCGCCGGAATCCGCCCCTCCGGCGGCTGTGCGCCGTCTGGCGATAGCCACCACCTCAACGGAGGTGATGGTGGCGGTGGCCGGCCGGGGAAGGGACTGGGTGGCCGGCGGCAGACGTTTGAAGTCGGACAGGAAGAAGCAATCCTGGCCGTTGGCTCATCGGGACGATAACCCCGCGCCGTTGATCTGCGCCAAGATTCGCGCGGCATCAATCAGATACTTTAGGATTTAAATGAATATTATTTCATTTCTGTCACTTTTGATGTATTTAATGTATTTAATTTTTAAAAATACTTAGGGACCCTGAATGGAAATCTGCCCAACATGAAAATTGTAGCTTAGGGTGTCTAGTTGTAGCAAAAATTGTTTGGACCCCTTTGGGCCACTGGTTAGACCAGGGTACCCTTTTGGTTAGGACCTATACCTAGACCTAAACAGAAATTATTTTTGGTGCCCACACTTCATTCCTTGTCCAAACAAGTTGAAAATTTGGGCAGTGAGAAGGTCTTAGTCATATCTAGAACCTGTCCCAAAATTTAGATTTTTTGGAGAACATGTTTTCTATAGTTTTTAGAAAAATTTAATAAATCATGATTAATTTAATTATGTGACCTAATTAATTTAAAACTCCCCCAAATTTTGGTGGGTGGTCTTAGATGTCATGATAGGTATAGGGTTAAAACTTTAGCTCATTTGGAGATGTTTAGGATAGGTAATTTACCCACCCTATATATGACCTATAAGGGTTATTTTGGTCAAAAACCACTATTGATGGTTGAGTGGCCAAATTCCTCATCAGAGGCTGAAATTTTGGCACTGATATACTTTGACTTTTTACACTCACTTATGAAGTTTGGAGTGGTTTGGACTAGGGTAGCCCTAGAATTTTAGGGTAGGCCTTTAGGGTAAAATTTCTAGGGTTTGAGGAATTTGGGGTCAAAAGACCTTGGTGGGCTTGAAACTTGGGACAGATGTCCATAGGGTTACTATGGTCCTGTGGGTTAAAATTTTAGGGCATTGGGAAGACTTTAAACCCCTTAAATCTATAACCCTAGTTTAGGGCACTAGCTTTGAAATCATAAGTCTAATACCAAAACCTTCTGAAAAGGGCTGAGTTTTTGAATGGGTATTTGTTTAGGGTATATACATCTCTGGAAATTTTATAATAAATTTGGATGAAATTTTTGGTACTTTATTCACAAAGTCTGTTTTACAATTTCCACTTAGGAATTTTTGGAGATAAATATACTTGATTAAATCTGATGAAACTTAGCAAAGGGGCTTGTAATATATGGTACCCATCTCTGTAAATTTTTATGAAATTTTGAAGAATGATATTTAGTAGTTGCTTCTTTAATTATTTAATTCTATGGAACTTTGGTAAATTTAATAATGACATTTAGATGGTCTGAAAAATTTTAATTTCTTCATCATGATGTTTCTAGTTCCTTATGAAGCCCTAGTATTTTTTACATAATTATTGGAGACATATTTGTGGCACTTCCTTCATTATATTTGATCTTGGGAATTATTTTTAATAAATCTTTTAGAGGTCAAGAACTATATGGAAAATTATGAAAATTGGCAACCAATAATATTTCTCTGTTATTTAGTGGATAAAATTTTAGGAGGCCATTACCTGAGCAAATCTTATGGTTCATGTTCAAATTGACTATGGCCTAGTTGTTGAGGAAAATTCAATAAATAGTAGATTAATTGGGAAAAATATAATTTTCTGAATTTAGACTATATTTATCATAATAGACCTCTGGTAAAATTTGTAGAGTTATTGGAGGAGAATTTAGAGTATCACTATTGAGTACATCATATTAGCTTAGGGTGGTCTGCAATTAGTAAAAACAGCAGAAATCAAATTAAAGTGCACAATGAGTTTAGGAAGTTGGAATAATGGGGCATTAGTCTGGTAGGTGATTAGGTTTGTCATCAGAAGTGTAGATGAGTAGTGGAGGTTGGTTAGAGTTGTGTGGGTTCGGGATCGACAAAGGATCACTCATCCTCGTTGAAAAGAAGGAGTCATATACACTGGGTTAGGATTCAATTATAACCCTAAGGGATTGAGAGATTTGTGTAGTAACCAATAATAATAAGTGCCTTGCGAAAAGGGGAGCTTTGGGCGTAATCCCATCGTAGTTCCTAGTGCCTTCGAGAGCCCTTCACGGGGAATACCTTGGGCAGTCCTGGGCTAACGCAACTCATAGGAGTAATGAAACTTCAAGAGTAACTAGAATAACTAGGGTTTCACTCTCACACACCCGAGGTTACGGGAAGTAGTTTTGGCTAGATGATCAAGCAGTAGGCTCGGTCGTTGTGGTAAGAGGGCAGGATGGCCCGGGTGAGCTTCGACTCGGTGTCGGTACGTAAATTTGCATGTGCATAAAAGGAATGATATTAAGGTGGTGGGTCTTCGGTATTGGAGGATCTTAGCACAGACACCAATACGTTGACTCGGCAAGTGTTGTGATAGCACTTCGCCAACAGAAGTCCGGTGCGCCAGCGGCAAGAGTACGCAGGAGTCCGCTTGTGCACCAGCGTTGAGGCGTACGATAGGTCTGACCAGTAGTGCTATACTGGTTTAGAGGTGGGCGAGGCCCAACCCACCGCTTCCGTCTGCCACTACGGAGGTATCCTGGGAGGTGAGGCTCCAGAAAGGGGGAACTAAAGGTCTGTGTGCACAGAGTCGGTGTGTGTGTGTTGCACTTGCTTGATCCATCATACCCACTTGCATGTCATAGCATAAGCGATTCATTTAACCTTTGACACCTAAAATATAAGTGGTATGGGACACTTATACATTA